>PVJL010012225.1:0-38379 GCA_004026885.1 Lyroderma lyra
TGCATGATTTCACTCATATGCGGAATATAAAACTGAAAGCAAAGAAAAAAAGAAATGAACAAACAAATAACCCATGGACACAATCAATAGTTTAATGTTTATTTGGGGATGAGTGGGTTAGGGAGGAGAGAAAGGGGAGGGGTGGGAGAGGAGGGGGGAAGCTAAATATAAGGTGATGGAAAGAGAACTCACATTAGGTGGTGAACTTATTATACAACAAGTTGACAATGCACTGTAGAACTGTAAGCCTGAAACCTATGTAATCCTTGCTAACAGATGTCACCCCAATACGTCTAACAATAAAAATGAATTAAAAAAAAAAGAAAAAGAAAAAAAAACTGAAAGCAACAAAGAGAAAAGAAATGAACAAACAAACAAACAACCCATGGACACAATCAATAGTTTAATGTTTATTTGGGGACGAGTGGGTCAGGGAGGGGAGAGAGGGGAGGGGTGAGAGAGGAGGGAGGGGAAGCTAAATATAAGGTGATGGAAAGAGAAGTAACATTAGGCGGTGAACTTATTATACATCAAGTTGACAATGCACTGTAGAATTGTATTCCTGAAACCTATGTAATCCTTGGTAACAGATGTCACCTCAATAAGTCTAATAATAAAAATGAATTAAAAAGAAAAAAAAGATAGGTATTACAGTCCCTCCCTACCACCAAATTGGCAAAGGTTTTGAGCAGTTATTTCACTAAGGAGGATACCCAAATTGTCCATAAACATATGAAAATGTGCTCAATGTCATTAATGAAGAGCTAAATTCAAATTAAAGTTGCAATAAAATAGCGCTACATACTTACCAAAATGGCTAAAATTGAAGCAACTGATGTCTATATACTGTTAGTTAAAATACCAATTTTCCTACTCTTTTAGAAAAATGTTAAGCAGTATCCACTAAAATTTTAATAAACATATGCATACTCCACTATTAAAATTACCAATCCTACTACTGGGTATCTATGTAACAGACATGCATAAATATGTCCTTTAAGATGTTAGATATTGGTAACAAATGTTCATTTAAGGATATTGGTAATAGTCCCAAGCTGGAAACAACCCCAAAGGACATAAGTGACATAATGGGAGTTACTGATTACTGATTAAATTTTTTTAAATTTGCTGATTTATTTAAGGTCTTTATTTCTTTTTATGTAAATTTTGATAATTTATATGTTTCTTAAAATTAGTTATATTTTTTACTTTTTTGGCATAAAGCTAACTATAGTAATCTTTTAAGGTTTATGAAATGGCTATTGTAGCTGTAACTTTCACCTGTTTTTTCTCCTCCAAAAATTACTCAATACTCTGAAGCACTGATGATCACCCTATCCCACTGACCCCCCAGCATCCTCCAGTGACATTATAAGTTTATTCTACTTTTTTAAAAATTCATTTTTATTGTTAGACTTACTGGGGTGACATCTGTTAGCAAGGATTACATAGGATTCAGGCATACATTTCTACAGTGCATTGTCAACTTGATGGGATGTTAAGAAGTTTACTTGTGATTTTTCTTGTTTCTTAAGATAGGCCTGTAATGATATAAATTTCCCTCTTATTACCGCTTTCGCTGTGTCCCAATAATTCTGATATGTTTATTTTCTTTGCCATTAGTTTCTATATATTTTTTAACCTCATCTTTTATTTGTTCTTTCATCCAGTCCTTTTTTAATAAGCTGTTGTTTAATCTCCATGTATATGTGGTTTTTTCTGCTTTCCTTTTACAGTTGATCTCCAATTTCAAAGCTTTGTGGTTTGAGAATACACTTGGTATGATTTCAATCTTCTTGAATTTGCTGAGGCTAGTTTTGTGTCCCAGCATGTGGTCTATCCTTGAGAATGTTTCATGTGCACTAGAAAAGAAGGAATAGTCTCTTTTTGCTGGATGAAGTGTCCTGTAAATGTCAATTGTGTCCAATTGCTATAATGTGTCATTTAGAGTTGATGTTTCCTTATTTATTTTCTATTTGGATGATCTGTCCATGGCTGATAGTAGGGTGTTTAAATCTCCCGCAATGATTGTGTATTCATCAGTTTCTCCTTTCAAGTCTGATAGTAGTTTCCTTATATATTTTGGTGCATCCTTGTTGGGAGCATATATATTAATTAGTGTCAAGTCTTCTTATTGTTGTATTGTGCCTTTTATCATTATGTAATGTTCATCCTTGTCTTTTACTATCTTTTTTAACTTGAAGTTTATTTCATTAGATATCAGTATGACAAGTGTTGCTTTTTTTTCTGGTTACCATTTGCTTGAAGTATTGTTTCCCATCCTTTCACTCTGAGTCTGTGTTTGTCCGTACAGCTGAGGTGTGTTTCTTGGAGACAACATATGGATGGGTTCTGTTTTCTAATCCAGTCTGCTACTCTGTGTGTTTTTATTGGTGAGTTTAGTCCATTAACATTTAGAGTGATGATCAATATGTGAGGATTTCCTGTGGTCATTACTCATTTCTTTGTTTGTTTTTGTTTTATTTTTGTTTCTTTCTTGTTGTCCCAACTTTGGGACAAAGGGGAGAGGCCAAAAACAGGCACACCGGGGCAGCTCCACCTTCTGCCCTATGCTGGGGAAGCTGGATGATGTGGGCCAAGGCTGCTCCTGCTGGCTGAAGCTAATGCTATCAAATCTGCCTTTCTCCCAAGCCTGCTTCCATGGCCAAATGTTGGGGCAGAGTCTGCGTTTTCGCACTGTTTTTAGGACCCAGGAGCATGCGAGCAAATGCGCACACAAGTCCGAAGCTGTGGGACTGACCCCGCAGTAGGAGGGCAGCTGGCTTGCCTCTGCAGCGGGTGGTAATGGGAGCCGCAGACCATGCAGGAGCTGTGCGCACTGCACTGGCAGCCGGTCCACCTCCGCAGTGGGCCGGGAACGGAAGTCGCAGCCCTGTGCAGGAGTTGTGCGTGCCTGTGCTCTGGTCCCAAGGGAGTGTAGAATCAAGGTGTTGTCTCTGCAGTTCAGAGTCCTCGCTCAGCCCTGCTACCAATCAAAAGTTCCAGACCCTGTCTCCTAAGCTCTGTCCCCAACACACTGCTCCAAATTCCAGCTCCCAGCCTAGCTCCCCAACAGACTCCCACTGTTCTGCCGCTTTGCTAGGGCTTTTCCTCTTGTTGCCTCTTGGCCTCTCCCCTCCCATGCACTGCAGTCAGCTGCGATTGGGTCCTGTTGTGATCTGTCTTTGCTCCCTCCCCTCTCTTTAACTCACCCCCTTCTCTCCAACCTTTAGGTGTTTACTTGTGATGCGTGGATTTCTCAGCTGCCATTTTTGTCACCTAGGGTTCTCTTTCTTGGCTCCTGGGTGGCTGTTCAATTGTGTTTTCTGGGAGAGGCTTTAGGGACCTCCTCTCTAATCGCCATCTTGTCCTCCTCCTCCAGTTTATTCTACTTTTATCTCCACAAAAGTCTTTCTCTTTTTATCATTTCAAGGAACTTGAAGAAGGCAGGAATATAGAATTTTGCCCTTTTTATACAATATTTGTTCAATAAACATGCTTTTTAAGGTATCTGCAATTTACATATTTTTAAAACAATGTATAAGGCTACAATCAATAGTATTTTAGTACTGTTATATCATCAGTTAAAACTCTCTTTGGAAACAGTTACCATTGATTATTTATTATTTTATTATTAAAATTCTTGTGAAGGAAACTAATGAGTTTTACCAAAAGAAAATTCCTGCCAACCTTTTGTGAGTATTCAGGTACTGTTTATCAACAAAATACTTTCACATGGCATGCTTGTTATTTCATTCAAACTCACTATTATGAGAATAATAAGTTCATATGTCAGTCATGTTTTCATGATAAATGAAGCTGAGGAAAAATAAGGGATCTATGAACTGAGCCCTACGTTAAACAAGTAGTTACTGATGTGTCCAGGAAAAGATGCAGATGAGTCCAAGTGACAAATACAAAGAAGCCTCATGATCTCTTAGATATCTTCTGAACTTCTGCATAAAAGTCAGAGAGAATTATTTCACAAATAGTTAAAGGGTTCTATTCATCTCAACAGCAACACTGGAAAATATTAACATGCACAAATCCCTTCAAAAATAATTTTCTATTTAGGATTCCATAGTCAGAAAAACTATCAATCATCTGTGAATATAGAGTAAAAACATTCAAATGTACAAGGTCTTAGAAATAAAAATACAACAAACCAAAAACTAAAAACCAAACAAATGAAAAATGCTTTTCTTAAGCATTTACTAGAGAAAATATTCTGCCAAAATTAGAGATTAAGTAAAGAAAAAGGAAGATGTAGGATCCAGGGAACTAAAGATCCAACACAAGGAGGTGAAGATTATTTCCAGGAGGATTGTCACTGGAAAGCACAAGTTGAGATCACTATATAGTAGGCCTTGAGAACAAGTGTTTCAAAGTGAAACAGATCAGAAGATCCTGGGAAATGTGTCATCAAGAATATTAAAATTGTCCCATACCTAAATGAGTTCTAAAATATAAGGTAGACTCAACTATAGGAAGCTGGAGTTGATTTTGTGATTACACATAGAAAATTAAGCAAAATAAAACCATGACACATATTAAGTTTAAGAAAGAAAACAAAAAGAAAAACTAATAATACACTACACAGCTCAATTGTGAGTAATATTTGTCATTAAATTAATACTGATTACTGATCTAAACAAAATTATAACTACACAGGAAGAAGAGTGAGATGAGGAATTTGTGTTTTGTGGTTGAGGTGCTACCTAAAACTGAATGATTATAGTATTTAGAGATATTGAGATAAATAACCAAACAAATCACCTAAAACATTTTTTAAAAGTAGCCATCTTTGGAGGGAAAGGGTAGGAAAAGGAGAGCAGGTAAGAACTACTATTTTTCATAACACACCTTGTAGAGCTCTATGACTTCAACAATACATACATTGAATTACATTAAAAATAGAAGCTAAAAAGTAAAACTATGAAAAGACTTGAATTTTATGTGATCTTGAACAATTAACATAACGTCTTTGGATTTGACTTGTAAAATAAAAAAATAAAAAAATACATAACCTTCTATTTTGTTTGATCTCTGGCCCAATAAATTTAAGTGTTAAGCTCATACTCTAACTTTAAATTTTGATACAATTCCAGAAAATGGAGTCTAAATTTCATAACTGGAAAGAATAAGGGCATCATCTAGTAGGACCTCAGTTTCCAAAGAGAAAACTGAGAGAAGCCGACTTCGCTAGTAACATGCTAGTAACAACATACAAAAACATACTGGGACATTGTTGTTCAGCTCTTGATCTAAAAATTCTTATTATTTTACCACAGTGCCAGAGAGAGAGAGAGGGCTTAGTGAAAGAGATAGATAAAACCACATAGAACTACATAAAACCCATCCTTGGAATATTATTTTCTGTGGTTAAGCTGGAAAAGTGTTTTGATTGAACCTCCCCCTTCCACCCTGTCTATTTCCTTTTTGATAGAGTTGTGTGCCTAATTTAGTCACAACAAAGGTTAAAGTCCAGAAAAGCACATTTCTAATACAGAGATGAATTCATTTTCCCAATAAAAAGATTACATTTTCATTGTGTGTCACTAAACCATTCGAGGCCATTAGTGATTTTTCCAGATTTATGTCCACACTGAGTCTGCTCTTGAATCAATGCTGGAGTTATAACAGAGACTTAAAGTAAGTATGTAAAACTCGAAATGACTGACAAACAGTGTTACAAGTGAATTCTGCCCAGAGTACACTCTATGCTGTGAACTCTTCTCTTACTCCAGTCAATATGTTGTGCTTGCCTGCATGCAAATGCTAGAGGAAAATCTAAGACCAGTTACTAAGGAGACAAAACAGATTCTTTCATGAGTCATTCTCTCTTTGGAGGAAATGTGGGTAAATTTTCTATGCTAGAAGCTTTAGTGGTGAATAATTCACTTTTGACATCCATTTTAATGCATAAGTTCTGAAGAATTAATTTCAAATTAAACCTTACTTTTTTCTCACAACACTGGCAGATGAAAGCAGAAAATTATTCATTGTGGCTCAGTCTCAGGTTACAGGAGAATCCTTGCACCCTTTGTAGGGAAGAAGCAAAGAGGCATAAGCTTTTGAATGAATAGGTGGTTCTGCCTCTGAACTGAGGAAAAATGTGGGTAACAAATCAGTCATTTGACCAAGTGGAAAGAGGTGGAAAGGGATTGGATGTTAAAGTGATTCTATCTTATGCTAAATCTTACAGAACAGCACGTCCCATCTAGACAGACAATCCTGATGAAACAGAGGATTTGGAAGGAGACATGGAGGGAAAAAGGGAGAGGAAACTGGGAACATGATTTAGTTCTGACTTTCATTCTGGGAGGCAGCTGCATGGTGGAAACATCATGGTTTTAGCAATCAGACCAGTGTGGATTGCAGTCCCTGTCATGCCACCTAAGAACTCTGGGTCTTTAACATCTCTGGACATCAATAATATGAAAATAATCTCATAAGGTTGTTGTGAGGACTTACACATAGCAGGCACCTAGAAAATGTTGGAATGCCCTTCCTGTCCCATAAGACCTGTAAACACAAGTTTAGGTAAAATTATAGAACCCCAGCACTGGAAAGAGGCATTAATGATCTAACTTGGCCACTCAGAATGCTTGAAGATATTCTAAATCTCCTAAAAGAAGTCCAAGGTCTTCCAGCTTCTGCTCAAACACCTCCAGTAAGAGGGAATTTCTACCTCTTCTAGTAACTATTTTAGAAAGTTCTTTACCTATTTATCTGAGTTTGAGCCCCTAGAGCCACAAAGAACTAAACCAGTCTAATAACTTCCACAAAAAACACAATATTTCTTTTCTTCTGATGTGACATGTTCTTAACATAATATATCTTTTTCCTATTACTTTGGTTGGTGTTTCTCTAAGATTTTGTAGCAGAATCTGTGATCTAGCTACCAAAATCTGTTTTCCCTTTCCTTTGTTACTATAAAATTACAGCCAGGTAAATGGGGCATCAAGCTGAACTACTTTTCCAGCCTTCTATGCAGTTAGGTGTGGGCACACTGGGTGGCAGTGGAATGTGAGCAAAAGTGAGTGCCAATTATTGGCCAGCATCTTAAGACAGTGGGTACATCTTTTACATGTCCTTCCTCTATTTCTTCAACTGTAATCTGGTCATATCAGTACCCTGTTTCAACCCTGTTGCACCACTATAGTAGATAGTAATGCCCTGGTGGATGATGAAGCAAGGATGGTAAAAGGAACCTGGTTCCCTAAATGACCACATGGAAGAGAGTCACTTGCCATCTTAGACCACTCACCTGGGACTATTACATACAAGAGAAGCAAGCTTTTTTGTTCTTTAAGTCACTGTATCAATGGATCTCATTGTATTACCAGCTTGAACTTACCTTAACTAAAACAGTTCCTCTTAAGGTGTTCTTGAAAAATGAGTACAAAGATCAGATTGTGTTGTGGTTTCACTAGAGCAAAGAACTTATTTATACTTTTCCAGATGCTATCATAATTTATAAATGGAATCCAAGACATTATTCTGTGTAGTCACTTCATATTGACTATATAAGTCAAAATTTTATAACTTTTTCCTGTGTTGTTACTAAACCACAAATCTTCCAACCTTCAATTGTGGAATTGGTTTCTTGATGCTAGTGAAATTTCTTATACTTATTCTTATTAAATATTAATTTGATAGATATAATCCATAATTCCAGTTTGCTAAGATTCTTTTGTTTTCTGGTTTGTCCTCCACTCTCTTGGTTGCTTCTCTCAACTTCCTGCGATCCATACATTTGAGCAGCATTGCAGCTATAGCTTCAGTTTAGTTTAATTTAATCTTTTGATACTTCGGTTAAGGAATAAAACACCTTATATATATATTTTTCTGCTAAAGTGAATCTAGAGCTGTCAGTCTGCAGATAAACAGTATGGTTATGGTTTCCTATGTTGCATGTAATATTTAGAGGGTTGTCCCTCACATCAGTATATTGCAAAGAATAGTAAAAAATGGCAGACTTTGCACCACTATTCTGGGAACTATGTTAAGTCCAATGCCTATTCTCTATTATCTCACATTTCTGTTTGTTTCTGTTGCCAATCATGATGCCAGTGCTGAGTAGACTACGGGGGTGTTAAGGCAGAGTGTTGGACTGGGATCTGTTCAGTGGCCCCTGGTGTGGTGTGTGCTCCTGCCCTGTTCCTGACTTTCTATCCCCTTGGGCTTCATCATCACCTTTTGAATTCCCATGTTTCTTAGAAAATTTCCAGATAGATGTGCCTAGTACTCCAATTCTATACCAACTTAAGCTAGTGGCCTTATGGAAAAAGATGTGATATATACTTGCTAGATAAAAAACATACCAAACCCTCAGAGACATGATGGCCTGTGCTTTGAGTCCTGTTTGGAGTGAATTTAAAGTCATTGAATTTTAGAAATGGAATGAACTCCAGAGAAACTGGAGGGATTTATTACATTCCCAAAAAGTAAAAACCTTATCAACCATGGCTGGAGCAGTACTAATGTTCCATAAAGCCTGAACTCTGAACACTAGACATTGTTAGAGTCTTCTAGTTTCTCTGCCTTACTTGGTCCTAGAGAAAAACATTTTTTAAATTGATCAATGATGAATACATAGAAAGTTCCTTTCATCTTAGTGCCTCTCCCACGTTTATCTGCAGAGTTTATGTGTTTTCTTTTGTAGTCTTAATAAAATTGTGTGCAAAATAATAACAATTAATACCTGTGGTTTTCATTGAAGCTTTGTCTGTCCTCATTGGCCAGGCTTTTTTCCATTGTATTTTACTATAGTTCCTACATGCTTCTCTGTAGACAGGGCAAAACTGTCACAGTTTCTTCTCAGCATTAAAAAAAATATTTCATCTGTAAAATTTTTCATTTTGATGATGTATATATAAAAAACATAATCTGGTCTTTTCCCCATGTTCCCTATCTTAGTAAATGGCACTATTTTAAGCTCAGAGGTTATATTTTTAGCCATGTTCAGCCTCCTGTTAAGCCCATCAAAGGTATTCTTCATTTCTGTTATAATGTTTTTTATCTATAGTATTTCTTTTCTTTTTTTTCTTAGGATTTCCATCTCTCTGCTTACACTGTCCATCTGTTCTTACATGCTGACTATTTTATGCATTGGAGCCATTAAAGTTATTATAATATTTTATAATTAAAAAGGTAAAGGGATTGAAAATTACAAATTGCCAGTTAAAGGAATGGTCATAGGGATGTAAAGTACAGCATAGAAAATATAGTCAATAATATTGTAAAAACTATATATAGTATCAGATGTGTACTAAACCTATCAGGTTTATCACTTCATAAGGTATAAGAATGTCTAATCACTATGCTGTATACCTGGAACTAATATAATATTGAATGTAAACTGTAATTGAAAGATATAATACCTTATCATTAAGATATTAATAATAGTTGTTTTAAATTTCTACTCTGATAATTTCAACATCCATGCTACTTATATGTCTGGATCAGATGCAAACTGTTTTCTTTGCCTGTTAGTATGCCTTGTAACTTTTTCCTGATAGGTAAACATGATGTACAGGATAATAATAACTGCAGTAAATAGGTGTTTATTAATGTGGTCATAAGTTATGAGGAGAGGGGAAACATTCTATAGTCCTATGATTAGGTTTCAGTTTTATAGTGAGTCTGTAACTCTAGACTGTGCACTTTACAAGTGTTTCTCAGGTTTTTTTCTCCCTACTTTAGGTGGAACAAGATGGCTTGAGTGGTCTGCAGTTGGGTAGTTTCCTTCCCCTCATCAGTTAGGCTCCAATAATAGCCTGGCAGGGTAGGATCTGGTCACCTGGTTGCCCCTGAGGGCAGACCTTGTTGAGAAGAACAAAGCATTCTGGCATATTTCAAAATGGTTCCTTTTCTCCATCCTACCAGAAGCTGAGAGAACTTTTTTTTGTTCTGATACTTACTGTGGGAACTTGGTTGAGCTCATGGAGGTAAATTTCAAATATTTGCCCCCCTTTCCTCTACTGGGTCCATCTGGTGTTTTTAACTCCCAGAGTTGTTTGCAGTGAGCCTCCAGCAATTCACCAATTACAGTTCAGGTTTTTTTACTCTGGCATTGGCTTACTCAGAGGTTTCTGTTCATGAGCCTCTGCTCTAATAAAAAATGACTGCCTTTACTCTCCTGTCTGTCTAATCTTGGGAACAGCACGTTTCTTCGGGTCCTTCTTTTGCTTATAGATCCAAGAAGAGTTGTTGATTTTTCAGTCTTTTCAGGTTTTTACTTGTTGTTAGGACAGAGTGGGGACTCTCAAGATCCTTACCTGAAGAAATGGTAAGAGAAAGCCCTCACATTATGAGTTCTTATGAGTTTGGGAATCCATCTAGTTATGTGATTTACAAATTAAGAATCTCATCCCTACATCAACCACTGAGTCTTGTTGACATTTATCTCTAAATATCCCTTGACACTGTTTATTTCATCTCCTTTGTTGTCTTCAAATTGGTTCAAGCAACCATCACTTCCTAAATTCTCTTACACCCCCACTGTAGTCCTCCTATCATGTTCCACACACTGAAGCCAGAGTGATACTTTCAGGACAAAAATCTCTATATTATTAACCCTCTTTCAAAACCCCTGTGGTCAGCAAGGCCTTGACAATGGAAAGCCCCTAAGCAGACATAAACAGAGAATTCTTAAGTTCTGCAACTAAGACATAAAAAATGCTGTTTACACCACATAGTCCAGCAAGAATTTCATCACTCAGAATTGTGACTTCAAGCCTGTAATGTGGACTGCTGAGTGGGCAGAATTATTGCCTTACATGCATGGGCAAATAAGTTCTGGAAATCCCCATGGTTCAGGGACATTCACATTGAAAGGACTGATGACTCTGACAAACTGTTGGCCACAGCGAATACCTGGAGCCACATGAGAACTGGAGGGGAGTAGGCCTATGAGGGATAGTTTATGTTTCAAAAGATTTGTGAGGGGAGCTCATTGGTGATCAGAGTTTTCATGTTCCTCATCTTCAATCCTGGCCCTGGTTTTCTTGTACCAGGGCCTAGGAAATCTTTAATAACTTCCCATCATTTTTGTGATAAACTCCATAATGTTGCTCTTGGCTACATTTCTAGGCTAATGTCTTGTCCTGCTTTCTCTCACTCTCTTTGTTCAGATGCAATGACTTTCCAATTCTTTGTATTTGTCACCAATGCTCCCTCCTTCCCCAAAGCTATTCTCGTAGACTAGGCTGTTCTCTGTTCTTCTCAGGTAAATAATTTTCACTCATCTTCCTGGTCTTGACTGAAGTACCATTTACTCAGGGAAGAATGTTTTATCTGTCTAAGTAATCAAATCCCATTAGTGTAGGTTTTTATAGCATTTTGTATCTCTTCCTAGTAATGGTCACCATTCCAGTTTATGTATCTGTGTAATTATTTGACTAACATCTGTTGTTTCATGAAAGCTGGGACAATATCTTGTTTTGTCTTTCCCCTGTACATGGCCTGGTGCCTGGCCATGGTAGACATTCAATAAATTCAATGAGTGAATGCCTTTGTGTGTGTGACAAAGAGGATCATTGCATAACTGACATTTCTTTTCTTTTTGAGTGAGTTTTGCAGTTCATCAAGTATTTATTGAATTTGAGGCAGAGAGTATCATTGCTTGTTTTTATATTTTTAGTATGTGGTATATGAATGCTATGTATTAATTCTAAGGAAGACAAATAAGGTATAACCCCCCCAAAAAAGCTGATTCTTTTCATCATTTTTATGAAGTATGCTAGAGAAAGATAAGTAACAAGAGACCAACAAGCAAAAAATGAAATCATAAAAATAACACAGAAGATAACTTAGTGATGTAACTCAGAATGAGGGAAGGAAAATTACCAACTACTTCTTCCTTAAGCAACTTTGTGCATTTTTATTAAGGATTCCTCTGTTCTAGGTAAGTGAAGTGTGACCTGGTGACTCACCACAGGTAGTTTCAAGAAAGCATTACATAATACATCCTGGGAAGTTAGCATGAGCTGATATAAGTTTCTGTTTCCAGGAAAGAGGGAGAAAAATCATTCTACAGCAGGGTCCTGGAGGGGGTCGGCATCTGTAAACCTGCAGCACAAAACAAAAGAAGTAGGAGTCCAATTCCTATTCCATAGACTGATGCTGGTTTAGAGAAATGCCACTCATCTGTGTGGACTGAATATCTTTTACTAAATGGTTGTGTAGTAGGAAAAGAGATTCAAGGAGAATTGAAGGCAGTGGGCTTCTTTGTCAAATGTTAATTCTGGTCTAAGAACCAAGTCACTGATGTGTGCCATGTGCAATAACATGATTTCATCTGCACACTAGGCATGATAAGATGAATGTTGGTGAGGGCTCCTGGGAAACAGATATGGTTGGTAGAGAAGAGCCAGGCATGAAGGTTGAGCCTTGAAGCCTTTTCTGAGAAGCAGTGGAGCAGTAGTGAAGTAAAGTTTGGCTTTATAAATACCCAATGACTGTTGAATGGTATGCTAATCTCATTGGAAAAATACCATGCATCTCAGGATTTTTTGTTTGTTTTTTTGTGGAGAACATGCTGTTTTGTTGACTGTTAAACTAAAAAAATGAAAAAAAAACACAAAACAAAAAATACAAGTCTTATTTATTCCAGATGTCTACTGGAAATTCAATGCACAAAACTGGGGAACGTATTTAATGCCTGGAGTGGTAATGTCTTATTTGGACTTGCTTTGCAGGTGATGGTAATAGAATGTGTCTTCACATTTCCCAGTCATTAAATATGATGCAGATTATAAAATTAATTCTAAAAGTAGCTTAAAAAATTTAAACCATTGATGACTCAGCCCAAGATTAAGGCCCTTTCAAAAGATGTAGATTAAAAGATGAACTAAGGTACGTGGAGCATTGTGAGACATGACCAAAATGTGGAGTTGTGAAAATTAGTTAATATCAAAAGGATCAGTCATAAATTTTCAAGCACAAGATAATGGGTAGAAAATGCTTACTTTTTTGCTTTTGATTGTCCAACATTCTGATTTCATTATAGGAAATTGTCCTTCCTCTACACATGTCATTGTGATGACATAGAGCATTGTTTCCCAAGCAGTAGCACATGTACCCCCAGAGGTACATGCTGGGCCATTCAGGAGTACATGAAAAATAATCAGCAATAGTGAAAGAACAAGTAAAGTAAAAAAAGTGCAAAACTTTAGTTATGGAACAATAAATGTTAAATTTGAATCACTGTTAATGGAGACACTTCAAAATTAGATCACATTATTGAATGATGATTAATGAAGGCATGGCTATTAACCCTTCCCCCAAACTTTTCTTTTACCAATTATTATGCACAGTTTCAGAACAATCAATTTGCAACATTTCTAGAATTTCCCCAAACATGTAAATATATCCATAGCCAGACTGTTTTATCAGTTTAGTTATTGATGAGTATAAGTAAGTGCATTGTCTTTAGTAAGGATTTTCAATTTAACATTTAACATAGTTTCAGTTATTATTGTCAGGGATTTTTAAGCATGTTAGTTATGAATCAGTGGTTGAAAACAAAACTTTTTTTTTTTTTTGCTTTTTGGTATGTGGATAGTAGCTCCCTGACTGGGAATCGAACCCAGGCCACAGCACTGGCAGCACCAGCGCTGAAGCCTTAAGCCACTACACCACCAGGGAACTCCCTGAAAACAAAACTTGATGTGGATTATAGCCTATCACCAAATACTTCTCAACACATGTCCGCAACTAGGAGTACACTGACACTGGAAGATAGTTAAAAGGTGCATGCCTCAGATACTACACAGAGAAAAAAGAAAATACTCTGAAGAATATGATATTAAATATGTGATTTCATTGGAGGGGATGATGACTGTCCTAAGCCTTTGTGTATTGTTTGTGAGGAAATATTATCCAATGATTGCATGAAACCCTCTCTACTCATGCAACATTTAGAAACTAAAGAGCCTATGTATAAAAACAAAAAATACATTATTTTTGGCCCTTAGGGAAACATCCAACTGTTACTTCATACATGATGTTAAGAAAGAAGACAGAGAATGCAGTTGAGACTTCATACCATATTGCTTATCACATAGCTAAATGTGGTAAAAACTACACCATAACTAAATATTAAACTTAATGCTACCTGTATTAAAGATACTATTTTTTGTATGTTTGTGGAAGAATATGTCCACAAAATCAATACTATCTCTTTTCAAAGAATACAATGTCTTGATGAATTCAGGAAATGCCTGAGAACATTGAAGCTGTGATAGTAGATAGAAGAAGTAAATTCTTTTCCATCTAAGCCAATGAAAGTATAGATATTGCTGATTTATCTATTTTTCTTGTCATCATGACATACTTGGTAGAAAATGAAATTTAGAAAAACCTGTTGCTTTGTTACTCATTGACAGAGCGTACCACAAGTGAAGATAATTTTAATGTAATCAATGGTTACTTTTTGAAAGGACATTAGTTGGTCGAATCGTTGTGATGTGTGCACTGATGAATATTTGAGGTTGTTTTGTAGGCCTACATAGCTGAATTCAAGAAGTAGCTCCCCATGTACCATGGAGTCACTGCTGCATTCATAGACAAAGTCTTGCATCCAAGTCGCTTCCTAGTGAATTGAAAGTTGTTCTTGATGAAGCTGTAATAGTTGTAAATTTTATTAAGTCACAATCTTGAAACTCCAGATTGTTTAAGGTGCTGTGTGAAAAAGTAATCACCATCACAGCACATTCTTTTTGCACATGAGGGTAAGATGGCTATCTCATGGCAAAGTACTTACACAGATGTTTGAACTTAGACATGAAGTACAGGTATATTTTGAAGACCTTCGTTTCCCTCTTGCTCCAAAATTCCAGGGGAGTGATTGGCTCCAAAGTCTTGCATATTTATCAGATATTTTTGTAGAAATAAACAAACTCAACTTGGGAATTCAAAACAGCTCAATCACTATATTCAAAGTAACTGACAAAATCGAGTCAATGATTAAAAAACTGAACTTTTAAAAATCCTATATTGAAAGAGGTCAGCCTAAAGTTTATTAACGTCTGCACAATTTCTTATCTGAGAATGATATTTGCACCTAAACTAAAATGTGATAGAGAACATTGTAAGTCACTTGAAAGGTCTTAAAGTGTCCTTTTGTAAGTACTCCCTCAATCTGGAAAACATCGGGATTGCAGATTGCTACAGTGAAGAAAACTTCAAAGAAGCTAAACTATCAATTAATGAATAAGAGCAGTTAATCAAACTTTCAACTGATTCTTCTTTAAAGCCTGATTTTAAAGGAAAGCATCTTATTACTTTCTTGGTAGATGTCAGTGAGGAATATGAACAACTAACTCATTGAGAAGGCACTCAAATACCTCTTGCTATTTACTAATACTGATCTAGTGGAGACAATTTTTTCTTTTTACACTTTCATAAAAAATAAGTACTGAAATGAGCATAGTGCAAGTCCAGATTTAAGACTGTATCTTACATCTTTTGAGCCTGATTTCAAGAAACCAAGTGCATCCCAGCAAGCTCAATGATCTCACTAACAATGTTTCAATTGTCTAGTGATCTGCATAAAAATTATTACAGAATTTTCAGATTACACAAATAAATATCATTAGTAATAATAAATTAAAAGTCAAATACTTGATCATCATTATCAATATTTAACTGTTACAAATATTGTAAAATTGAATCTGTGGTTTGTACATTTATTTATTTATTTATTTATTTATTTATTTATTTATTTATTTATTTTCTAATTAAATTTATTGGAGTGACTGCTTAGTAAAATTACATAGGTTCCAGGTTCACAGTTAGTTATAGTCTACATGTTGAATTGTGTTTTTACCACCCAGAGTCATTTCTTCTTCCATCACCATATATTTGAACCCCATCCCTCCTTCTCCAGGCCATCCCTTCTTTTCTTCTGGCAACTATGAAACTATCATCTGCATCCAAGATTATTTTTATGCCAATACCATGTTGTTTTCCTATTTTGATTGTATGTTTATTCTGTTCTTTAGATTCTACTTGTAAGGGAGATCATATGGTATTTGTCTTTCTCAATTTGATATTTTTGCTTAGCTTGTTATCTTCTAGTTCCATCCATGTTGTAGCAAAAGGTAAGATTTTATTCCTCTTTATGGTTGAGTAATACTCCATTGTATAAATATACCACAGCTTCTTTATCCAATCATTTATTCATGAGCATTTAGGTTGTTTACATATTTTGGCTATAGTGAATAATGCTGCAATAAACATAGGAGTGCATATATTTTTGAATTCATGTTTTTTTTTTCCTTTGAATAAATACCTATGAGTGAAATTGTTGAATCATAAGGTAGTTACATTTTAATATTTTGAGAAACTTCCTTACTGTTTTCCATAGTGACTTGATGAATTTGTAGTCCCACCAATGGTGCACAAGGGTTCCCTTTACTCCACATTCTCACCAAAACTTGTTGGTTGATTTATTGGTGAGAGCCATTCTGAGAGGAGTGAGGTGACATCTCATTGTGGTTTTAATTTGCATTTCTCTGATAATTAGTGATATTGAACACATGTTTGTTGGCCATCTGTATGTCCTCTTTGGAGAAATGCCTATTCAGGTCTTCTTCCCATTCTTTTAATTAGGTTGATGGTTGTTTTTGGTGTTGAATTTGTAGGAGTTTCTTATAAATTTTGGATATTTATCTTTTATTGGATGCCTCATTGGCAAATATTTTTTCCCATTGTGTAGGGTGTCTTTTTGCTTTGTTGATGGTTTCTTTTGCTGTAAAAATATATTTAGTCTGATGTTCTCCCATTTGTTTATTTTTTCCTTAGTTTCCTTTGCCTGAGGAGATTTATCATTGAAGGTATTGGTAAGGTTACTATCTGAGAGGTTACATCCTATATTTTCTTCTATGGTTTCATCTCTTATATATAGATCTTTAATCCATTTTGAGTCTATTTTTGTATATGGTATAAGAAAGTAGTCCAATTTCATCTCTTTTTTTTGCATGTATCTGTCCAGTTTTCCCAGCACCATTTGTTGAAAAGACTATCTTTACCCCAGTGTAAGTTCTTGCTTCCTTTATCATAGATTAATTAGCCATATAAACATAGATTCATTTCTGGGCTGTCCATTCTGTTCCATCAATCTATATGTCTGTTTTTATGCCAATACCATGCTGTTTTGGTAACTGTGACCTTGTAATATAATTTGATGAGGGTAGTGTGATTCCTCCAACTTTGTTCTTTTTCCTCAGTGTAGCTGTGGATATTCTAGGTCTTTTACAGTTCCATATAAATTTTAGGATTATACATTCTATTTCTGTGAAGAATTCCATTGGTATTTTGATGGGAATTGCATTGAATCTATAGATTGCTTTCAGTAGTATGGACATTTTAACTATAATAATTCTTCTTATCCATGAGCATGTTATGTATTTTCACCTATCAGTGTCTTTTTTGACTTCTCTCTTCAGAGTCTTATAATTTTCTGAGTACAGGTCTTTTACTTCCTTGGTTAAATTTATTCCTAGATCTTTTTTGATGCAATTGTAAATGGAATTGTTTTATTAATTTCTCCTTCTGCTAGTTCGTTATTGGTATATAGGAATACAACTGGCTTATGGATGTTGGTTTTGTTTTCTGCTATTTTATTAAATTTATTTATTAGTTCAAATAATTATGGAGTTGAATCTTTGGGGTTCTCTATATATAGTATCATGTTGTCTGCAAATAATTATAGTTTCACTTCATTTCCTCTTTGAATGCCTTTTATTTGTTTTTCTTGTTTGATTGTTGTGGCTAGGACTTCCAGTACTATGTTGCATGAGAGTGGTGACAGTGGCATCCTTGTCTTGTTCCTGATCTTAAGGGAAATGCTTTTAGCTTTTCCCCATTGAGCATGATGTTAGCTGTGTGTTTATCATATATAGCTTTTATTAAATTGAGATATGTTCCTCCTATTTCCACTCTGCTGAATGTTTTCTATCATAAATGACTGCTGAAATTTTGTCAAATGCTTGTTCTGCATTTATTGAAATGGCCATATAATTTTTATTTCTCATTCTGTTTATGTGGTATATCGTGTCAATTAATTTACATATATTTAAACAAACTTACATCTCAGGAATGAAACCCACATGATTGCGGTATATGATTTTTTTTAATGTATTACTGATTTCAATTTGCAAATATTTTTGTTGAGAATTTTGCATATATATTTATTAGGGATATTGACCTAGACTTTTGTTTTTTTGTTGTGGTGGTGGTTTTTTTGGCTTTTTGTTTCTGTTTTTGTTTTTTGTAGTGTCTTTATTTGGTTTGGGAATCAGGGTAATAGTTGCCTCATAAAATGAGTTTGGGAGGCTGCTGTCTTCTTGGATTTTTTGAAATAGTTTGAGGAGTATAGGTGTTAATTCTTTTTTGAAAGTTAGTAAAATTCACCTGTGAATCCTTCTGGTCCAGGACTTCTGTTTGTTGGAAACTTGTTGATTGCTGATTCAATTTTGTTATTAGTAATTAACCTACTTACATGTTCTGTGTCTTCTTGATTTAATCTTGGAATTTTGTATGTTCCTAAGAATTTATCCCTTTCTTCCAAATTGCCAAATTTGTTGGTGTATAGTTATTCATAGTATTTTCTTAGAATTTACTGTGTTTCTATGGTTTCTGTTCTCACTTCTCTTTCATTTCTGATTTTATTTATTTGGGTTCCCTCTCATTTTTACTTGAGAAGTCTGATTAAAAATTTGTAAATTTTGTTTATGTTTTCAAAGAACCAGCTCTTGGTTTCATTAATCTTTTGTATTGTCTTTTTAGTTTCAATTTCATTTATTTCTGCTCTGGTTTTTATCATTTTCTTCCTTGTGCTGATTTTGGAGTTTGTTTGCTGTTCTTTTTCCAGTTTCCTTAGGTGTAAGGTTAAACTATTTATTTGAGATTTTTCTTCTTTCTTTAGATAGTCCGACATTGCTAAGAATTTCTCTCTCAGGTCTGTTTTTGCTGTATCCCAGAGATTTGGGTAGTTGTGTTTTGTTCTCATTTGTCACAAGGTATGTTTTGATGTCTTCCTTAATCACATGTTGACCCATCCATTGTTTAGTGGCGTATTGTTTCACCTGCATTGTGTGTTTTTCAGTTTTTTCTTGTAATTGATTTCTAGTTTTATACTGTTGTGATCAGAGAGGTTACTTGATATATTTCAATTTTTTAAAATTTTATTGAGGCTTGTTTTGTGCTGTGACGTGGATCTATCTTGGAAAATATTCTATATGCTTTTGGAAAGAATGTATATTCTGCCACTTTGGGATGTAATGCTTTAAAAATATCAGTTAAATCCTTCTATTCTAGTGTGTCATTTAAGACAACTGTATCCGTGTTGATTTTCTTTCTGGAAGATCTGTCCATTGGTGTCAGTGGGGTGTTAAACTCTCATACTATAATTATGTTACTGTTGATGTCTGCTTTTTTCTTCATTAATATTTGCTTTATGTATCTAGGTGCTCCTATGTTGGCTGCATAAATATTTACAAGAGTGATGTTCTTTTGTTGGACTGATACCTTTATAATTATGTAATGTTATTCTTTCTCTCTTATTATAGTCTTTGTTTTAAAGTTTATTTTGTCTGATATAAGTTGTGCTACCATAGCTTTTTTTTTGTCATTTCTATTTGCATGAAATACCCTTTCCATTTATTTTAGTATGTGTGTGTCTTTTCTTCTGAGATGAGTCCCTTACAGACAGTATATGCCTGAGACTTGCTTTCTTATATATCCAGCTATCCTATGTCTTTTGATTGGAGCATTTAGTCCATTTACATTTAAAGTGATTATTGATAGATACTTAGTCATTGCCATGCTATTATTCATGTTTTTTATTTCCTTTTGTTTGCTTTTTTTCCCCTTTCTTCTGCTTAAAGAAGTCCCTTTAGCATTTCTTGTAACATTAGCCTGGTTGTAGTGAATTTGTTTAGCCTTTTCTTTTATGGGAAGTTCATTATCTCTCCTTCAATTTTAAGTGATAGCCTTGCTGGGTAGAGTAGTTTTGGCTGTGGGTCCTTGTTTTTCATTACTTTGAGTATTTCCTGTTATTCTCTTCTGGCCTGCAAGTTTTCTACTGAGAAATCTGCTGATCGTCTTATGGAAGCTCCCTTGTATTTAAGTTGTTGTCTTTCTCTTGCTGCTTTTAGGATTCTTTCTTTGTCTTTAAACGTTGGACATTTTAATTACAATGTGTCTTGGTGTAGGCCTGTTTAAGTTCATCTTGATTTGGAATCTCTGTGCTTCTTGGTCTTGTGTGTTTATTTCTTTGGCCAGGTTTGGGAAGTTTCCAGTCATTATTTTTTCAAAGAGGTTTCAATTTCTTGCTCCTTCTCTTCTTTTGATAGTCCTGTGATCCAAATGTTTGATGTTGTCCCAGAGGTCTCTCAGGCTATCCTTATTAAAAAAATGTTTTTCTTTGCTCTTTCATTTGGGTATTTTTTGCACTTTGTCTTCCAGATCGCAGATATGATTTTCTGCTTCATCTAGACTGTATTTTATTTCTTCTAGTGCAGTCTTCATTTTGATTATTGTATTTTTCTTTTCTGTATGGTTGTTTTTTATGGTTTCTATGTCTATATGGTTGCTATCTCTTCCTTGAAGTTTTCAGTAAGTTCCTTAAGCATTCTTATAACCTGTTTTCTAAACTCTTGCTCTAATAAATTGATTGCCTTCATTTCATTTAACTGTATTTCTGGAGGTTACTTTTGTTACTTTATTTGGGATGTGTTTCTTCATTCTGGCTTCTCAGTTTTTGCTTCTATGTACTAGATATATCTCTTATGTCTCTGAGTCTTTGCTTAGTGGCCTTATGTAGTGTGTGTCCTGTGTGGTCCAATGGTGAAATCTCTTTGATCTCCTGTGTGTATAATCTAGGATTGTCCATTGAGTGTGTTGTGTGTGTTCTACAGTTGTAGTTGAGTGGTGTGCCACTCATAGCACACAATTAACTGTCTGAGGGGAATGGCAGAGTAACACCAAAATTTCCCCCTTCTACCACAGACAACCATGCTTGCTGATGTCTGCAAGAAAATTTTCTCTCATTAGTAAGGTGGGACTGAACACTTATCCACCTAGAAGGCCTTCATGTTGATAGGGAAACAGAGGAAATCTCTAGAGGACCTGTGTTTCCTTTTGGGGAAAAAAAAAGAGACAAGAAACACACACAAACAAATAAGCAAACAAACAAATATAAAAAATTCTCTTAGAGCCTCAAGGTCTGCCAATTGCAACACACCTAGCTGCCATGGAGGTGGGGAGCAGTTGCAGAGAAACACTGGTAGTTTCCCAGGAAGTCTCAGACAGCTACTTCTGCAAAAGACCTAAAGAAAGTCTTGCCCTGGTAGTAGGGCAGGGCTGATTGCTCAGCTGCCCAAAGTTCCTCTATTTAGGCAGGGCAACACTTCAGGGGACCTGTGCACAATTTGAAAAAAAAAGGAAAAGAAGTATTAATAATAAGATAAATAAAATAATAAAAAATATTAAAAATAAAATAGAACTTAAAAATCTTAAAAATTTATACAAAAACTTTATGGAAAATAAAAATATTTAAAAACCAAAATTAAAGATATGAAATACAAATAAAATAAATCATGAAAGAGAGTTAAAAAAAGAAAAGTCAATAAAAGAAGAAAAAAGTAAAATTAAAAAGAAAAAAAAAACAGGTTTTGTGTAAGTCCCATGGTAGAAGATGAGAGAGTAAATGTAAAAAAAAAAAAAAAAAAAAAAAAAAAAAAAAAAAAAAAAAAAAAAAAAAAAAAAAAGTTGAATTAAAAAGAAAGGAAAGAAAAAAATTTTTTTTCTTGTGGGTCCTGCAGTCTGTTACTTGTAGCACACTTTAAGTTGTTCTGAAGGACCAGCAGAATGGCACCAAAAGCTCGCTGGTAAGTCACAGAGAGCTGCTTCTCCACACATCTGTAAGAATGTGTTTCCCCACTAGTTGGGCAGGACCAATCACTCAACCACTCAGAGTTGGATTGGGCAAATCTGTCTGACTTTACTTCGAAAAAGAAAAAAAAAGGAGGAGAACAAGATGGCAACTGGAGAGGAGGTCCCTAAAGACTCTCCCAGAAAACACAATTGAACGGCCACCCAGGAGCCAAGAAGGAGGACCTTAGGTGACAAAAAATGGCAGCTGAGACATCCACACATTGCAAGTAAACACCTAAGGTTTGGAGAGAAAGGGGCGAGCGGGAGAGGGGGGAAGGAGCAAAGACGGATCACAACAAGACCCAATCATGGCTGACTCCAGTCCATGGGAGGGGAGAAGCCAAGAGGCGACAAGAGGAGAAGCCCTAGCAAAGCGACAGAACAGTGGGAGTCCGTTGGGGAGCTAGGCTGGGGAGCTGGAATTTGGAGCGGTGAGTTGGGGACAGACCTTGGGAGCCAGTCTTTGGAACTCTTGAGTGGTAGCAGGGCTGAGTGAGTACTCTGAACTGCAGAGATGACATCTTCACTCTAGGCACCCTAGGGACCCACAGCACAGGTGCGTGCAGCTCCTGCACAGGGCTGTGGTTCTCTTGTCCCAGCCTGCTGTGGGGGCAAGCTGGCTGCTGCACAGCAGCGCACAGTCCCTACACAGATGGCACTGCGGCTCCCATTCCCGGCCCACTGTGGAGGTGGGCTGGTTGCTGGCGCAGTGTGCGTGGCTCCTGTGCATGGCTGCGGCTCCCATTCTAGGCCCGCTGCAGAGGCGGGCCGGCTGCCTTCCTATCGCGGGGTCAGACCCACAGCTTTGGACTTGTGTGCACACCTGCTCATGCGCCCCTGGGTCCTAAAAGCAGTGCAAGCCCACAGACGCTGCCCCAATATTTGGCCACAGAAGCAGGCCCAGGAAGAAAGGTGGATTTGATAGCATTCGCCCCAGCCAGCAGGAGCAGCCATGGCCTGCATCACCCAGCTTCCCCAGCATAGAGCAGAAGGTGGAGCTGCCCCAGTGTGCCTTTTGTTGGCCTCTCCCCTTTCCTACAACCTTCCCAACCAACTAATTAACTACAGGAAGTGGAGGGACCATGATAGATGCGCACAGCCTCCAAACGTAGCAGGAGACCAGAAATGAGAAATAAACAACCCCTCTCACTCCCCAAATATGCCCCCCCCCCAGTACCACCTCCTGTCTGCCCTACAGCAAGACACCACAAAAGTACCAATCTGGGTTCCTGGGCACTACTGAACATAATGACCTCATGTCAAAGTGGAAGAACCCAGTAGAAAGGATGATTTCCTTAAAAACTAAAACTCCTCGTAAGAACAGGACATTTATCAAGACAGCTACTTAGACCTAGAAGTTTCCAAATTAAGTGACAGAGAATTTCAAGTAGCCATTCTAAAGTCTGTGAGAGAAATGAAACCATACTGACAGAGCACCATGGCTGACATACACAACATAAAAAAGGACATGAATGACATGAAAAAGGAACTTCATGAACAAAGGGAACAATTTAACAAAGAAATTCAAAACATAAAAAAGATTGAGGTGGAAATGCGAGAGATAAATAATACAATAAAAGAAGCGAGAAACGAAATAACTGCCATAGGAAACACAGCCAACCAGATGGAGGAAAGAATTAGTGGTATAGAAAATCAGAACATGGAAACAGCTCAGAAAGAGGAAGAGAGAGAATATAGAACCAAAAGGATTGAAAGAACTCTACAAGAACTATCTGACTCTATGAGACAAAACAATCAGGATAATAGGAATAGAAGAAAGGGCAGAGCAGTCTACAGAAAGCATGTTCAAACAAATAGTTGATGAGAACTTTCCAAACCTGTGGAAAGATCTGGAACTCCAAGTTCAAGAAGAAACAGGTCCCCTAGATACCTGGACCCTAACAGATCTTCGCCAAGACACATGGTACTAAAGATGTCCAAAACTAAAGACAAAGAGACAATTCTCAAGGCAGCCAGGCAAAAAAGAACGATAACCTTTAGAGGAAAACCCATTAGTCTGGCATTAGATTTCTCAGCAGAAACTCTGCAAGCCAGGAGGGAGTGGAATCCAATATTCAAAAATTTAAAAGAGAGGAACTTCCAGCCAAGAATAAATTATCCAGCAAAATTATCTTTCAGATATGTAGGTGGAATAAAGACCTTCTCAGACACACAGAAGCTGAGGGAATTTGCCAGCACAAGGCCAGCACTCCAAGAAATACTGAAGGAGGTTTTTGACCTGAAACAAAACATCAGGAAAAATGGAATAAAGTTGGGACAACAAGAAAGAAACAAAAATAAAACAAAAACAAACAAAGAAATAAGTAATGGTCATAGGAAATCCTCACATACCAATCATCACTCTAAATGTTAATGGACTGAACTCACCAACAAAAAGACACAGAGTAGCAGACTTGGTTAAAAAACAGAACCCATCCATATGCTGTCTCCAGGAAACACACCTGAGCCATAAGGACAAACACAGACTTAGAGTGAAAGGATGGGAAACAATACTTCAAGCAAATGGTAACCAAAAAAAAAGCAGCAGTTGTCATACTGATATCTAATGAAATAAACTTCAAGTTAAAAAAGATAGTAAAAGACAAAGATGGTCATTACATCATGATAAAAGACACAATACAACAACAAGAAGACTTGACACTAATTAATATATATGCTCCCAACCAGGATGCACCAAAATATACAAAGAAACTACTAACAAATTTGAAAGGAGAAACTGATGAACACACAATCATTGTGGGAGACTTAAACACCCCGCTAACAGCCATGGACAGATCATCCAAACAGAAAATAAATAAGTAAATAACAGCTCTAAACGACACATTACAACAATTGGACATAATTGACATTTACAGGACACTTCATCCAGCAAAAAGAGACTGTTTCTTCTTTTCTAGTGCACATGGAATATTCTCAAAAATAGACCATATGCTGGGACACAAAAGAAGCCTCAGCAAATTCAAGAAGATCGAAATCATACCAAGTGTATTCTCAGACCACAAGGCTTTGAAATTGGAGATCAAGTGTAAAAGGAAAGCAGAAAAAAAACCCCATATACATGGAGATTAAACAACAGCTTATTAAAAAGGACTGGATAAAAGAACAAATAAATGATGAGATTAAAAAATATATACAAACTAATGACAATGAAAAAACAATGTATCAGAATTATTGGGACACAGCGAAAGCAGTAGTAAGAGGGAAATTTATATCACTACAGGCCTATCTTAAGAAACAAGAAAAATCACAAGCAAACATTTTAGCATCCCATCTTAAAGAACTAGAAAAAGAAGAGCAGACAAAACCCAAAGTCAGCAGAAGGAAAGAAATAATAAAAATTAAAGCAGAGCTAAACCAATTAGAGAACAGAAGGACAATAGAAAAAATTAATATTACGAAGAGCTGGTTCTTTGAGAAAGTCAACAAAATTGACAAAACCCAGGCTAGACTAATCAAAGGAAGAAAGGAAAGGACACAAATATCCAAAATTAGAAATGAAGGGGGAGAAATTACCACTGATACCACAGAAATACAAAGGATTATAAGAAAATATTATGAAGTACTTTATGGCAAAAGCCCTGGACCAGATGTTTTCACCAATGAGTTTTACCAAGCATTCATAAAAGAATTAACACCTATCCTCCTCAGACTCTTCCACAAAATTGAAGAGGAAGCAATGTTACCTAACTCGTTCTATGAGGCCAACATTACTCTAATACCAAAGCCGGGCAAAGACAACACAAAGATAGAAAACTATAGACCAATATCTCTGATGAACACAGATGCAAAACTTCTAAACAAAATATTAGCGAACAGAATACAACAATGCATCAAAAAAATCATACTTCAAGATCAAGTGGGATTCATCCCAGGAGCACAAGAATGGTTCAACATATGAAAATCAATCAATGTGATACACCATATAAACAAAATCAAAAATAAAGACCCTATAGTCATTTCAATTGATGCAGAAAAAGCTTCAACAAGATAAAGCATCCATTTATGATCAAAACACTAAATAAAATAGGTATAGAAGGGAAAGTATCTCAACATAATAAAGGCCATGTATGACAAGCCCTCGGCTAACATCATACTGAATGGGGAAAAGCTGAAGTCTATACCCCTAAAATCAGGAACAAGACAGAGATGCCCCCTGTCACCACTGCTATTTAATATAGTACTGGAAGTTCTAGTCACAGCAATCAGGCAAGAGAAAGGAATCAAAGGTATGCAAATTGGGAAAGAAGAGGTCAAATTGTCACTATTTGCAGATGACATGATCCTTTATATAAAAAATTCCAAAGATTCCACCAGGAAACTATTAGGAAAAATAAACGAATATAGTAAAGTCGCAGGATACAAAATCAATGTAAAAAAATCAACAGCATTCCTATATACAAAGAATGAATCCACAGAAAAAGAAATGAGGGAGTCAATTCCCTTTGCTATCACAACAAAAAGAATGAAATACCTGGGAATTAACTTAACAAAGAATGTGACAGACTTTTACACTTGAAACTATATGACACTTTTGAAAGAAATTGGAACAGACTTCAAGAGGTGGAAAAATATTCCCTATTCATGGATAGGAAGATTTAACATTGTTAAAATGGCTATTCTGCCCAAAGCAATCTACAGATTTAATGCAATACCCATCAAAATCCCATAATCATACTTTTGTGAAATAGATAAAAGAATTAGTAAATTTATATGGAACCATAAAAGACCTCAAATTGCCAAAGCAATACTACATAAAAAGAATAAGGCTGGTGGCATTACATTCCCTGACTTCAATTTATATTAAAAATTACCAATAGTCAAAACAGCTTGGTACTGACAGAAGAACAGAAATATAGACCAATTGAATAGAACTGAAAACTCAGAAATAAACCCCCAAATTTATGGACAAATAATTTTTAATAAAGGAGCAAAAACCATACAATGGGGAAAAGACAGCCTCTTTAGTAGATGGTGCTGGGGAAACTGGAATAACATATGCAAAAGAATGAACTTGAGCTGTGAACTCTCTCCATATACAAAAATTAACTCAAAATAGATTAAAGACCTTCATATCAGACCTACAACAATAAACCATATAGAAGAAAACATTGGTACTAAACTTATAAACCTAGGACTCAAGGAAGACTTCATGAACCTGACCTCAAAGGCAAGGGAAGTAAAAGCAAAAATAAATGAATGGGATTATATCAAACTAAAAAGCTTCTGTACAGCAAAAGAAACCATCAACAAGGCAAAGAGACAGCCAACTGAATGGGAGAAAATATTTGCAAATAATGCATCAGATAAGGGTCTGATACCTAAAAAATATAAAGAACTAATAAGACTTAACAACAAAAAAACAAACAACCCAATTGAAAAGTGGGCAGAAGAACTAAACAGACACTTCTCCCACGAAGAAATACAAATGGCCAGCAGACATATGAAAAAATGCTCATCCTCATTAGCTATCAGGGAAATGCACATCAAAGCCACAATGAGATACCACTTCACACCTATTAGAATGGCTGTTATCAACAAGACAAGGAATAACAAGTGCTGGAGGGGATGTGGAGAGAAAGGAACAGTCTCACACTGCTGGTGGGAGTGCAAACTGGTACAACCACTGTGGAAGACAGTGTGGAGGTTGCTCAGAAAATCAGGAATGGGGTTACCATTTGATCCATCAATCCCCCTTCTGTGGATCTACCCAAAAGACTTGAAAACATTTGTCCGCAAAGACTTATGTGCCCCAATGTTCATTGCAGCGCTGTTCACAGTGGCCAAAACATGGAAACAACCAAAGTGCCCTGCAACAGATGACTGGATAAAGAAACTGTGGTACATATACACAATGGAATATTATTCAGATATAAGAAAAGATGAAATATTGCCATTTGCAACAAAATGGATGGACCTGGAGATGATCATGCTTAATGAAATAAGCCAGACAGAAAAAAGAAAGAACTGTATGACTTCACTCATATGCAGAATATTAAACTGAAAGCAACAAAAAGAAAAGAAATGAACAAACAAACAAACAACCCATGGACACAATCAATAGTTCAATGTTTATTTGGGAATGAGTGGGTTAAGGAGGGGAGAAAGGCAAAGGGGTGGGAGAGTGGGGAGGGGAAGCTAAATATAAGGTGATGTAAAGAGAACTCACACTGGGTGGTGAACGTATTATATATCAAGTTGACAATGCACTATAGAATTGTATGCCTGAATCCTATGTAATCCTTGCTAACAGATGTCACCCCAATAAGTCTAAGAATAAAAATGAATTTTAAAAAAGTCCATACTACCTAAAGTAATCTATAGAGTTAATATAATACCTATCAAAATGCTAATGTCATTTTTTACAGAAACAAGACAAATAATTCTAAAATTTATATGGAAACATAAAAGACCCTGAACAACCATGGCAATCTTGAGAAAGAAGTACAAAGTTGGAGATATCATGCTTCCTGATATCAAACTATACTGCAAGACTATAGTAATCAAAACAACATGGTTCTGACATAAAATCAGACATAAAGATCAATGGAACAGAATAGAGAGCCCAGAAAAAAAACCATGCCTATATGGTCATTTAATCTATGACAAAAAGGCATAAATGTATAGTCTATTCAATAATTGGTGTTGAAAAAATTGGACAGATACATGTAAAAGTATTTAAACTGGGCCACCTTTTTATTCCATATACAACAATAAACTAAAAATGAATTAAAGACTTAAATGTAAGACCCCAAACCATAAAACTTTTAGAAATAAACATAAACAGTAAACTTTCTGACATCACTCTTAGCAATATTTTTTTTTCTGATCTATTTCCTTGCACAAGGGAAACCAAAGAGAAATTAAGCAAATGGGACTATATCAAACTAAAAAGTTTTTCACAGCAAAGAAAATAATCACAAACTGAAAGGAAAATCTACTGAGTGGGAGAAAATGTTTGCCAATAATACATCTCATAAGAGATTAACATCCACAATTTATAAAGTACTGATACAATTCAACATAAAAAACAAACATACAATCTAATTTAAAAATGGGCAAAGGAACTGAATAGGCTATTTTCCAAAGAGGACATACAGATGACCAATAGACATATGAAAAGATGCTCAATATCAATAATCATCAGAGTAATGCAAATTAAAACCACAATAAGATACCACCTCACACCTGTTAGAATGGCTATCATCAATAAATCAGAAAACAACAAGTGTTGTCAAGGATGTGGAGAAAAGGAAACCCTCATGCATTGTTAGTAGGAGTGTAAATTGGTACATCCACTGGAAAACAGTTTGGAGTTTCCTCAAAAAATTAAAAATATAGCTACCTTATGACCCAGCAATTCCAGTTCTGGGTATTTATCTGAAGAAATCCAAAACACTAATTAAAAAATATATATGCACACCCGGGCTCAATTATTCCTAGTCAGAGAACCACACATACACAGACACATGCGCGCAGACACACACACACACATGTGTACGTGTGTGTGTGTGTGTGTGTGTGTTTGTGTGTGTGTATGCATCCCTATGTCTACTGCACTATTTACAATAGCCAAGATATGAAAGCAACTTTAGTGCCCATCAATAGACAATTGAATACCTGGTACATATATACAATCAAATACTACTTTGTCATTAAAAAAGTAGTATCTTACCATTTCCAACAACATGGAGAGACCAAAAGAGTATCGTGCTAAATGAAGTCAGTTAGACAGAGAAAGGTAAACACCATATGACTTCAATTATTTGTGGAATCTATAGAACAAAATAGAGAAACAAAACAGAAACAGACTCATTGATACAGAGAACAAACTGATGATTGTTCGATGGGTGAGAGGTAGGGGGCAGGATGAGAAAGGTGAAGAAATTAAGAAGTACAAATTGGTAGTTACAAAATAATCTTGAGAATGTGAAGTACAGCATAGAGAATAATGATATTGTAATAACTAAGTGGGTACTAGACTAATCAAGGAAATCAATTTGTAAATTATATAAATGTCTAACCACTATTTTGTACACCTGAAACTAATATAAAATGATATTGAATGTCGACTCTAATTGAAATATAAGACAAATAAATAAAAATTTAAAAACCTCAACAAAAAAAGAAAAAAAAAAGAAAAATTGGTAATATTAATAAAAAATAAGATAAAAATGTAAAAATATGCAAAAAATAGAAACTGAGAAAGAGTAATGACAAAAGAAAATTACAGAAAATAAAAATTAAAACCTAAAAAGAACAATTAAATAATTTTTTGGAGAGCTCAGAGGTTTTTCACTTATATCTGAATTTTAGCTGTGCAGAAGGAGCAGCAGAGAAAGCAGCGGAGCAGCACTAACCTCTTCTTGGTGAGCTGTGGACAACATTTCCTGCTTTGGATTGAAAAAATAAGAAAAAGTGAAAAACAAAACAAAACACTAGGGCAAGGCTGATTGCTCTGCTGCCCTGGGTGTCCTACTGCATGGGTAGGATGCAGCTCTGAGTGATCTGGGTGAAATTCCAGAGTGTCTGTGTTTTTTGGGGAACCTTTTTTATTTTAAGAATTCTGGGGCTTTTTTCCTGTGACTGGAAGCTTGGCTTCACTGTGGGAAGTGTGTGTGTGTGTGTGTGTGTGTGTGTGTGTGTGTGTGTGTGTTTTGGAGTTGTTCTTTATCTGCTTTGGGGGAATTGCCTAGAAGCAGGGATATCTGCTTGCTCCTGTGTTAAAAACATGTAAGATTGGTTTCTGCATTTGGTAGGGTGGGACTGGGTGCTTGGGAGCCTACAGCACCTTAGATAATGTAGTTTAAGCTGTGATGGGCATGATTTTCAGGTGTGTCGTGAGTATGCACAGATTTTGTTAGACCAGTGAGGTCTCAGAGTTGGCCAGTTTGGGGAGGATTTAATAAAGAAAAAAAAGGCATCCTCCCATGAGCCACACATGCTCAATCAATGGGACCTTCTGGTTCCCACCCTGAAACTTCATGGCTCAACCCTTCTTGGTATGTCTCTGCTGCTTCCAGTGATGCTATTTGTCTGCTAAAAAATAGGTGAGCATGGCAAGTGGTCGAGCCTTCCACAGGAAAGCACCTGGATTTCTAGTTGGCCTCCTTCTCACTAAGACAGACAGAATTTCCAATGATTTTCACTGCCAGATGTAACAAGTTTTCCTCTCCTGCACAGGGCTCCTGGGCTGTAAGAGGGAAGGCAGCATGGGCTCAGTACCCCTCACTCCTCTGTGGTAACCCCTGCACCCGAGGTTTCCCTCCTAGAGTTCTCTCACTATCCATAGGTTTGAGGCCATCCCATTTCTCTGCCAGTTTTGATTGGGCTACCTTCTCTATATCCTCAGCTTTCATGGTTCTGCTCAATCAGTTCTCTAATGTTTCCCAAGGTTGACTGTTCCTCTATCTACCTGTAACCTTCATATGATCCTGGAGGCTGTAGACATAGCATCCACCTAGTCTGCCATCTTCTTCTCCAGACCTGTGGTTTGTACTTTTAGTGTATAACTTTTTTCCCCTAACTTATTACCTTATTTCCAGTCTTTTACATTAAAATAAGAACCTAACAAAAGTGTCGGTATTTAAAAACAGCCATTTTAAGAACAAGGGGTACAATTTATAGAAATGGGTTTAAATGGGGTACAGAAGTGGAAAAAGGTTTGGAATCACTGACATAAAAAATGCATGCCTTCCTCTAAGGAAATTGAGAAATATCCCTGGGAGATGACACGTGATCTGTGCTCAACCAATCAGACTCACTGTCTCAAGTATTGCAGTCTTGAGCAAGTCCTGAAAGGACATGAGAAATGGGCCGTCATCACAGAGGACAGAGCAGTGGCAGACCAACCCACTGTGTGTGAGGCTGTGGCTCTTCTTGTACCTGGTTCTTTGGTTCCCTTGGTTCCTACTGATTTTAGTGCTATAATGACTCTAGCCTCCTGTTGATTCTCTGAACCCCTTTTATTTTCCAACAAATTCCTTTGGCTTAAGATAGCCAGAGTTATTGAATACAAATGATAAATTAGTGGCATTAATAAATTACCATTACTATGATTACTATTGTTATTACTATTAGTAAATTTACCATTAGTAAACTAGCCCTACTAAATAAGACAGCTGTTGAGATGGTATGAAATTAAAAAGTGTTCAAGGAAATACACTTAGGAAAAGTCAGGACTTGGGAAATTCTGGGCCAGGATTTCAGGAGTCTGAGAGAAATGAGAGAGGTGAAACATCTTAGGTTCCAAGGTAGACCTCAGAATTAGAATCAGAATCAGAAAGGAGCTACATTATCTCTTCCTACCACAATGATCAAGAACACACACACACACACTCTCTCTCTCTCTCTCTCTCTCACACACACACACACACAAACACACAAACACCCCAAGCAAACAAACAAAAAATAACATTACTGTGGTAGCAATACAGAAACAACTCAAGTTTTTTATAGTGAAAATTTAATACAAAAATTAAATGCATTGTGTTTAGAAGAATTGAAAAGCAAACAGAAGATGGTGAAGCAACACAGAGATGAGCACACAGAGATAGCAGTTATTGCCCACCACTAACTAAGGGACAAGGAATAAAGTGGTAGAACCATAGTGGTAGTTGGGGAACGCAGAGGCCAGGTCTTAGGAAGAACATCCTAACAGTTGGGAGTAGGAATTGTGGAAGAGATTCAGTGACTCCTGGAGGTACCATCTCCATGGCACAGAGAGAGAATAAGAAATGCACTGACTTTTGTTTTCATCCAACTCTCCAGTTTCCCAGAGCCTCCCATTGGCTGGACCATGCTGGAATCTAGGTGATGGGAATCTGGAAAATGTACTGAGAGCAAATAGGCAATGGGTCTACCAAGTGGAGACAGAGGTAGCCTAGCCAGAAAGGGCAATGTGATATTCAAAGTAAGATCTGAGGACGGGTCAAACAGAATGACAGAAAACATAGCCATCTGGAAGAGACTATGTTTTCTAAAGTTGCTGTAATAAGTGATTACAAATGTATTGGCTGAAAACAACACAAATTTATTCTCATAGTTATGGGGGCCAGAAATCTAAAATCAGTTTTACTGGGATAGCATCAGGATGTCATGAAGGCTAGTTTACTCTGAAGCCTTCAGAAAAGAATTTATTTCCTTGCCCTTTTCAGCTTCTAGAGGTCACTTGCATTCCTTATGTTGTGGTTTCTTTCTCAAATCATCCAATCTCTTACTTTTATCATCAGATATCCTTTTCTGACTCTCACTTTCTACCTCCCTCTTTTGGGGATTCTTTGTAATTATGTTGAGCCCACCTGGATAATCCAGGATAATCTCTGCATCTAAAGATCCTGAATGTAATAATGTCTATAAAGTCTTACTTGCCATATAATGTTACATATTCAGTTTCTGGAGATAAGAACATGAACATCAGCCTACCACATGGCAAATGCTCGGAGCTGAGTCAAACTGTATAATGTTGCTTGCAACTGAGAAAAGGCAACTAATTTGTAGTTTGTGGTCTGGGGTTCTGCTTATCACAGTAAAATAGGGCAATTTTCACTTTGCACATGCACTATGCTGCTGTGGAATTGGCATCACCAGAGAGAAGGTAGTTCAAATGAGATTGTCAGAGGGAGGAATTATGAAGAAAACATTTCATTTGGTCCTTCTAGGCTGAATCACCCAGTCCAGCATCAGCAACAGAATTCACATCCAAGTTCAACATGACCTAGATCAACTACAGAGTTGTAACCAAGCATGAAAAAGGTGTGAGAGAAAAGCAGAATCCAATTGGCTTTCATTAAAAACTCAGGAAGTATTGTGGCTTATATACACAAATAATAAGAAAAGAATTTAAAATTCAATGAAGTACAGAAGAAAATAGCTTAACCTGCTAAGGTAACTTGAGATTACAAAATAAAACAATTTTATGAAGTATAACTTTAAACCAGGAATAAGTCATTCCATATGATGGATATGGGATTTGATGTTCTTTATTGTCATAGAGGCTATTTCAAAAAGGGTCAATATGTCTTTCAATGACTCAGAAAAAAATCCCATTAGATTTATTGATTCCCCAGGCCTGCATGCTGGCCATAGATCTCTGATCAATAAGCATTCTCAGGCTGCCTGAGAAAGTGATTCTATTGTGGTCACTCTAAAGTCAATAACTTTGGCTTACCTAAGACATGAAACTATTAGATAAGAAGAATTGAGTATAGAGATGGAAAGTATAACAAACCCGTAGTATTAATGTGTGTGTTAACTATAAAAACATTTCCCAAGTGCTCAATAGTAAAAACATATGTCATATGTTAGAGAATTAGTATATTAGGAAAACTGACAGGTTAATCTTGTGTATGCTGAAGATGTGTAGTTGATTTTAAGCTTGTCATTTAAGGAAAAAGGCATAAGAAAAATGGACTTAGCCTGTAAACAGTATTATATAACTTAAAATAATTTAAAATTTTAATTCATTAGATTACAAACATTTCTAATCAGTACTTGAAGGAAAATTAATTAACTTTGAAGTACTTGAAGGAAGTTAAATTTCAAGGCTTAAAGTAAAAAAATAGTTTAAAACTATAATTTAGTTAACTATTCAGTTTAACTTAAAACATAGTAACTCTAAATAGTATTTTCTGTGCACCTCTCCCCCACACATATCAGAATACTCACATTAACAGCTCACAAACCTGTAAATGAAAGCTCTGGGGTGGATTAGCCTGGAGTTCTCCCCAGGAAAAAAAAAATTAACTGGGATTACATAGATAGAGGTTTAGAGAAGACTGCCTAAAGTATTACTTTTTATATCATAGATTCTTGACATGCTACAAATCATATACCTACCCGTTAACTTGTCCTTTATCCTTACTTTACCATTGTGACCTCTCCATCAAGTTATTTCATATATATCTCTTCTAAATCAATTTGTTTGTTTGGTTTTCTGGTGACTCCCAAAACTTGATTCTAAAATTCTCCACTTTCCCATTGTACCTCATTATGCTTTCATTTGTGGGTTTAAAATTATTATTTGGGGGAATCTCAGCAAGATAGTGACTGGAGAGGAGGTCCCAAAAACCTCTCCTGGAATATACAAATAAATGGCTGGCCAGGATCCAACATAGGAAACCCTGAGTGGCATGGTGACAACTGAGAGATCCACACATTGGAAGAAAACACCTGAATGTTAGAGAAAGCAGGGTGAGAGGGAGAGAAGGGAGGGAGCAGAGATGAATCTTGACCTGAACCAATCACGGTTAACTGAAGGAACTAGGTGAAAATCGGGGAACAGTATGATATAAAGAAGTGGGGCATGACAAGCAGCAACCACAGTGAAGGCCAGAGTGGTGGGAAGTCTGAGAGACCATGAGGGAGTCAGAACTAAAAGAAGCATGTTAGAGACAGTCTGGGAGCCAAGTTCTGGGTAGCATGGTAGCAGATCGAGGCATCAGAACTGTCCTAGGTCAGAAGAGGGCCCCCAGATACAGCACTGCAGCTCTAGCACTTGCTGGGAGTGGTTGCCATGGAAATAAACCACTGAAACATGGCCCTGGGAAAAATGCAGGAGAGGGAGAAAGGTGGAGCTGGGGGCACTGAGGTGGAACTGATCAACCTGAATGGTCTCAGCCTCCATTCCATCAGCTTCCCCATTCTCCCCCAGCTACCCAAACAAACTGCAGGAAGCAAAGGGACCATGGACTGCTCGGCCTTGCCCTCAAATGTTGGTAGAGACCCAAGATATGGCTTAAACACCTACCTTGTCTCCCAAAACTTGCCCCAACCAGCACTACCTAATGTCTGCTCTACAGCAAGACATCACAAAAATACTAATCAGAAAGAAAAAGAGATGTTCTGGGTTCTGAGGAGGTAAAGCCATCATGCCAATGAAAAATAACACAACAGACAATAAGAGTACCTTAGTATTCAAAGTCACTCAGAAAGAAGATAGAAAATCTCTAGAAAAGGATATTATAGATCTAGAGATTTATGAACTATGTAACAGAGAATACAAGGTTGCTGGTCTAAAGGCTCTCAGAGAAATGAAAATATACTGACAGAACACCATAGCTGAGATGAATGAGCTTAGAAAGGGAATTCATGAACAAAAGGAACATTTTAACAAAGAAATTCAAATTATAAGAAAGAATGAGATGGAAATTCAAGAGATAAATAATACAATAAAAGAAATAAATGAAATAACTGTCATAGGAAACAGGGCCAACCAGATGGAGGAAGGAATTAGTGATATTGAAGATTGGAATATGGAAACTACTCAGAAAGAAGAAGGTAGGGACTACAGGGTCAAAAGGATTATAAGAGCTGTGCAAGAACAATCTGACTCCATTAGAAAAAACAGTATTAGATTAATAGGCTTGGAAGAAGAAGCAGAGAACTGTAAAGAGAGCATACTCAAACAAATAGTAGACAAGAACTTTTCAAACTTATGGAAAGATCTGGAATTTCAAATTAAAAACAAAAAAAAGTCAGAAAAAATAGGCCCCTTAGCTACCTGCACCCTAGCAAATCTTCTCCAAGACACATTGTACTGAAGATGTCAAAAACCAAAGACAAAGAGGCAATTCTCAAGAGAGCCGAGGGAAAAAAAAATATAACATTTAAAGGAAAACCCATCAGGCTAGCTAGCATCAGACTTCTCAGCAGAAACTTTACAACCCAGGAGAGAGTGGAATCAAATATTCAAAATATTAAGAAAGAGAAACTGCTAGCCAAGAATAAATTATCTAGCACAATTATTTTTCAGATATGAAGAAGAAATAAAGACCTTCTTAGACACACAGGACCTGAGGAAATTAACCAGCATGAGGCCAGTACTTCAAGCAATATTTAAGAAGTCTCTTCAACTGAAATAAAACATCAGAATAAGTGGAATAGAGTTGGCACAATAAAAAGGAAACAAAAATAAAAAATAGAAAGAGGTAAGGGCCATAGAAAATCCTCATATATCAATCAGCATTCTAAATGTTAATGGACTGAATTTACTGATAATAAGACACAGAGTAGCAGACTGGATTAAAAACAAAGACACATCCATATACTGTCTCAAAGAGACACATCTCAGCTATAAAGACAAACACAGATTCAGAGTGAAAAGATGGAAAACAATAGTTCAAGCAAATGGCAACCAAAGAAAAGCAAGAGATACTGATATCTCATGAAACAAACTTCAGGTTAAAAAAGATAACAAGAGACAAAGATGGACATTACATAGTAATAAAAGGCATAATACAACAACAAGAAGACTGGACACTAATTAATATATATACGATTCCAGTCAAGAAGCACTAAAATATAGAAAGTAACCACTAACAGATCTGAAAAGAGAAACTGACAATAGCACAATCATTGTAGGAGACTTAAACAGTCCCTTAATGGTCATGAACAGATCATCCAAACAGAAAATAAATAAGGAAATATCAGCTATAAATTACCTATTGCAGAACTGGACATAATTGACATTTACAGGACACTTTATCTTGCAAAAAAAGACTATAAATTCTTTTCTAGTGAACATGGAACATTCTCATGGATAGACTACTTGCTGGGATACAAAAGTAGCCTCAGCAAATTCAAGAAGATTGAAATCATATCAAGTGTATTCTGAGACCACAAAGCTCTCAAAGTGTACATCTACTGTAAAAGGAAAGCAGAAAAAACCACACACACACACACACACACACACACACACACACACACACACATATATATATATATATATATATATATATATATATATATATATATGGAGATTAAACAATGTCTTATTAAAAAATGACGATTAAAGAAAAAACAAAAGAAGAGATTTAAAAGTACATATACGCTAATGCCAATGGAAACATAACATATTAAAATGATTAGGACACAACAGAAGCAGTAATAAGAAGGAAATTTATATCATTACAGACCTATCTTAAGAAACAAGAAAAATCACAAGTAAACATCCTAACATCCCATCCTAAAAAATGAGAAAAAAGACAGAAAAAAACCAAAATCAGAAGAAGGAAAGAAACAATAAAAATTAAAGCAGAGTAATATTCCATTGTGTATATGTACCACAGCTTCTTTATCCAGTCATCTCTCGCAGGGACCTTTGGTTGTTTCCATGTTTTGGCCACTGTGAACAGCGCTGCAATGAACATTGGGGTACATAAGTCTTTGCAGACAAAGGTTTTCAAGTTCTTTGGGTAGATCCCCAGAAGGGTGACTGCTGGGTCAAATGGTAGCTCCATTCCCAATTTTCTGAGGAACCTCCACACTGCCTTCCACAGTGGTTGTACCAGTTTGCACTCCCACCAGCAGTGTACCAGAGTTCCTTTTTCTCCACATCCTCTCCAGCACTTGTTATTCCTTGTCTTGTTGATAATAGCCATTCTCACAGCTGTGAGGTGGTATCTCATTGTGGTT
>PVJL010012226.1:0-38359 GCA_004026885.1 Lyroderma lyra
TCACCTTCACCATGGTCAGTCACCTTCACCACCGTCACCTTCACCACCATCACCTTCACCACCGTCACCTTCACCACAGTCACAGTCACCTTCACCACGGCCACCTTCAGCAGCACAGCCAGCATCACCACCACCGTCAGTCCCGCTCCTGCTGCCGTAACAAGGACCCTGATTTTGACAGGGCCACGTCCGACTTCCTCGCATGTGCATCTCAGAGAAGGGCTGGGCGCCAACCCCCTTCTGTCCCTACACGCTCACTGAGGGAGGCTTCGGTGGTCAGACCCACTCCCTGGTGTTCTGATTCCAACACGCCTCCACTTATTTATTAATTATATCTCAAAGACCAATTCTTGACTAATGTTTGGCAAAACTAGCTGGGGTGACTGTAGATTCTAGGAAAGTGATAGTCATATTCCTCTGTCTTGTTCTATGAACTCATCCATATTAGTGAGGCTTTGTATCAATGATACATAAACGAGGGCTGTCCGGAAAATATCCGGCCATGTAACATGGAAAACAGAGGCACTTATGGCTGGACTTCTTCCAGACAGCCCAAATAATATATACAGAAAATCACACATGTTTCTTTTTGGGCATAAAGGAAAAGAAAAAAAAACAAAAACAAAAACACTTGTTACTTAATTTCTAAAATGCTGTTGATTATAATAGCCTTCCTTCCCCCAATTATTCTGATCTCCCTGCTGGCAGCTGGCAGGACAGCCCACCTGCCCAGGTCTTCACTGACGTGACGTCCTGGTTCTATGTGGTCAGTGGTGTATGGGCTGGAGACAGCTGGCCTTCAGACGACATTTGTGAACGCTGTTTAGAAGCGTTAGCGTCAAGTATTCATGAGGAAGTCTTCTGACACCTCGTCTCGAGTCACACACAGTTTCATGGTCAGCGGTCTCTAATGGGGTCCTGTTGTTATCTGACTATTTCTCAGTCCTGTCAATACAGCTGACTCAGGGCTTCCAAAAGAATTCCGATTCCTAAGTTGGTTATTTAAAAATATGACCTACAGAGCCAGCCCCGAGAATGAAAATACTGTTTCAATTCCGGCGTGGTGAAAACCAGAATGGCGAGGCCAGAAGGCACCCTGCAGGGGCTCAAAAAGACAAACCAAAACCCAGAGCTGACTGCCGGGGACACAGAGCCACTGGGGTTCTCACGTCGTCCCAGGGGAAGGCACAACGGTCCCGGCACGTCGGAAGCAGTTCAGTGGATTCGTAAACGGTGAAACACCCTCCCTGCGTGACCCAGTGATCCCCCTCCGAGGTCTGTGCCCAAGGGAAGTGAAAAACGATGTCCAAACAAAAAGCGTGCGGGGGAACGTCTGCAGCAGCATTACTCACGTTTGCCACAGACAGGAAGTCGCCCAACTGTCCACTCACTGGTGACTAAGCCACGGCTCCTCCTCACGACGGACCGCTACCCGCGTGCGTAGCGGACAGGCCGAGCGGCGTGGCGGGTCTCGGGTGCGTTACGCTCAGCGGAAGCCCGGCTCCGAGGGCCACGCGCCGTGTGCCTGCACGTGTGGGCCTCCGCAAAGGCGAGCTCTAAGGGTGGACGTCAGTGCTCGCCGAGCGGGGCTGACGAGAAGGGGGCACGGGACTTTCTTTGGTGGCGACGGAAATGCTTTCTCCGCCGATTGTGTTAGCAGCGGTGGTTACATGCGCATGGGAGAGCAGGAATTTGCTGAATTTCACAGACCCGTACGCCTAAAGAGCGTATCTTTCCCCCAATAAACCTAAGAAAACAATTCAGTGTGGTGATCTGAAGATAAATACGAGCTTAAATCGTGTGCGTGCTTTCACTGTGCACCTGAAGGGACAAGCAAAAGCCAACAACCTCACTGTTTCTGCGGCAGAGACAGGCTAGCTTCCTGGCTCACCCAACATCCCGGGAAGACGGGCGAGTTGCCATGGATTCAGGCTATGACTTCCTGTGCGTGAAGCCTCTGCTATGACTCACGCGCAGTGTCAGCACAGCCTGAGAGACAACCAGAGTCGCCGAGGGCTTTTCCTCCCGAGGAGTCCTGGCCATCATGAACACACGCAAACTGTGTAATGTCAGGGGACCGATCCTCAAGGAATGACGAGAAGAAAGGTTAGAAGTCTTCTGGCTAAACTTGCAGGCGATTCTCAAAACTGTATGTTAGTTCTAAGGCTGTGAAGACTCTTATTTTCTTTTGTTTGTTCCAGAAATAACTTGTGATGTGGGAGGCTGACCCCTCCTCTGACAGTCGACCTCCTCGTGAGATCATGATTTTTCTCCTTTAAAAAGGGGACAGCGGGCAGATTGAGAGCAGGTTTTAAAGTCAGGAGAATTCTTCGCAGTGGGCCTCAGATTGAGCTTAATTTATTCAAAGTTATGCTAAGGTAGAAATACAAATCTTAGAAAACACAGACGTTTGAAAACTATTAAAGATGTGCTGTGGCAGAGATTTCCACCAGCTGTACCAACCACCAGTACAAATTAAAATCGCATCCGCCAACCCCGGGCTAGTGCTGCCGTGTGCTAAGGGGGTGCTACACACACCTTAGGGAGTCAGCTCTCCCCAGTCCCTGCCCTGACCCGGACACCCCCACACCCGCCGTGAGCGTTCCCGCCTCTGTGCCTCTGTCCTTTGATTCCTCCCTCCAACAAAGACGTCCTACCTCTCCACTGTGTGTCTGCTGCTGATTGAATTGTCCCCCCGCCCCCCAGTGTATATGGTGAAGTTCCACGCCCCTGCTCCTCAGCATGTGACCTTATGCAAAGGGAGTCGTTGCAGATGTTGCTAGTTAAGATGCCGACACGCTGCAGTAGCATGCGCCCCTTCAGCCTGTACAAATTGTGACTTTGTAACAAGTGGAAATTTGGACACAGACACACACGAGGCAGAGAGCAGGGTGATGCGTGTCCAAGCCAGCAGAGGACAAAGGGGACACCTGCAAAGCACCGGAAGGCAGTGGGAGGCCTTGGAACCTACAGCCCCTCACGGGCCTCGGAGGAACTGACCTGCCAACTCCGTGACCTTGAGCTTGCGGCCTCCAGAACCAGGAGACCGTACATTTCCGTTGTTTCAACCAAACCCAAACCAACCAAATGAAAACCAAAGCAACACCCCAGACAGCGCAGCAGGGAGACAATGCCAGATGAATGTCCCCCTGCTGAGAGCCTGCCCCTGTGGGAGGGGCCACGGCAGCGGGCTGTCTCCTGGGAGGTGAGGGACGACATGGCCTGAGGGCGCCAGGCCCCGCGCCCAGGGGCGCTGCCACCCCACTTTCCTCTGAGCGCACCCCCCCTGCCTCTCGCTTCCTCCAGAACCGAGTCTTCAATCACCCGAGGGGACTCGTCAACCTTTACAGCAACCAGGAGGATCTTCCCGGCAGAAAAGAGGGCGTGCAGTGGGAGGGGTGGCACGGGGCGGGGCCAGGGGCCAGGGCACGGCACGCACCCCGGACGCTGGACGTGCGCACACCCCCTGGCAGCCTCGCACAGCGGTTGTCACACCGGGTTCCCAGGGCAGGGACCCCGGCGGGGCCTGCGGTGACATTTTCCTGGCCGGCTCTTGCCGCTGAGTCCCACTGATGTGTCCCCCACGCATGGCGAACACCGACCCGTCCGGGCTCAAAGCCAAAAGACTCAGAAACGGCTCTAAAAGGGCAGGACACGTTTGCGACGTCACTCCCGCGCTGGGTCGCTGGCTGCGCACTCCGAGGCCACGCCCCCTTTGGTGTTTGCTCCCCTGGGCACCCGCCCTGCTTGGCGCATGTCCCTGCGGCAGCCACCTCGCGTGGCGAAGACACTTCTAGAGGCGGCTCCTGCTGCCGGTCTTAGCCATGCACGTGCGGGGGCGAATTTTAAAACGGTAGCCCGCTCGCTGCGCTTCACTTCCCATTGGCCGACTTACGCGTCCCCGGTGCACACAGAAACCACCCTTTCCATTTCTGCCAGCAAAGCGTGGCATTCGGAGGGGTGAGAGATAACACCCACATGCGATGGCGACTTAGGCCACAGCACTCTGGGACGGCGCCGGGGCCCGAACACCTTGTGCGGGTCCGGTTCTGACTGATGTTCTCAGAGGGACACTCAGCTGTGCATCTCTGCTCCGGTCCTGCGGGCCCCAGGGCTCAGGGCACCCCCTCTGCACCCCTCCCCTCCCGCAGTCCGCGTTCTTCCTCCCTCAGACCCCGCTGCCACCGTCTCTGCTGATGACGGCCGGACACGCACGTCTTCAGCTCGAGGATGCCACGCCGACGTCGGCTGGCCCGTAACGGACGCCCCGGCCCCGGCCCACTGTGCAAGCCCCCTGGGTGCCCGCCCCACCCTGCCCGCCCCCGGCCCACTGTGCGAGCCCCCCTGGGTACCTGCCCTGCCCGCCCCCCGGCCCACTGTGCGAGCCCCCTGAGTGCCCGCCCCCAGCCCGGCGCGGGTACCTGCTGCATGCCCTGCACCGTCTGCTGCAGGAGCTGGAGCTGCCGGTCCTTGCTGAGCGCGTCCTCGGCCCGGCACAGCTGCCCTTTCTCCTGCTTTAGCAGCTCCACCTCGTTGCGGTACGCGTCCAGCTGCCAGCGCAGGCTGTCGTTCTCCTCCTTCAGGGCGTAGGCCTGGGCGGCCAGGGCTGGGGACAGACAGAAGGGCGGCAGGTGAGGGCCCCGGCCGAGGCGGGGGGCGCTTCTGCGGGGACGGACGCTCAGGCACCAGGCGGGGGGCGCCGCCCCGGGGCTCTCCGCGGCCGGTCAGCCTCCCTTCCTTTGCAATTTTTAAATTTTACTCTATTCCCTTGGTCCCGTCTCAGGGAGGCCTGTTTCTTGTGGGCGCGGGATGGACTTCTGCCTCCACCTCTGTCTCCGGACCCCTCCCTCCGGTCTGGTCTCGCAAATCACTGTGTGCTGCTGGGTGATGGCAGCGCTCAGGACAGCAGGGGACAAGGACGTCCGCCCTGGGTCGGCCCCTCCTTGGCAGGACTGCTTAGGCCCCCGCCGTGCCGCCTCTTCCCCGTGCTCGTGCTCGGCAGCCGCAGCCCAGGGCGGGGACGGAAGCACGGGGTTTCCTCTCCCTCCGACCCGAACGGGAACCTGGCTGCAGCTGTTTCACTGACAGACGGACCTACAAGGCTGAGGGGCTGCTCTCCGACCCCCTCCCGGGGCCGGGGTCATTCTCGGCGTGGACTCAGGCCTCAGGCCCGCCGCCCTCCTCCTGGGAGGCCGAGATCGGTCCCTGTGGGTCTTACGCACCTCGGGGAAGTGAAGGAAGGACAAGAGAGCACGGTGACAGGGCACGTCAAGGACTGGGCACCCACGTGCCGGCTATGGCTTCACGGTCCCCCCGGCGGGTACAGCGCCTGGCCAGCCCCTGGGCCAAGAGCTTCGCAGGAGCTCACTCACGTCCTAACCGGAACAGCCCCCGGCCCCTGCCCATCCCCCCGCTTTCCAGATGAGAAAGCGGGGCCCAGAGACGTCAGCGGACGTGTCCCAGCCCACGGAGTCGGCGGTGTGGACAGTCCTCACCTCCGGGTCCCTGCTCTGTCACCGGGCTCTCCTGCCTCAGTCCAGACCCAGGCCCCGTCCTCCCCCTCTGCACTCCCACCGTTTCCCACACGGTCCCCCCACCCACAGAAAACCCACGCTGGACTTCTGGAAGCAAGGGACAAGTGAAAGGACATTTTCAAAGCTTGTCATCAGAAGCTTCCTCAAAGAAGTCACTTCTGGTTCATAGGGCATGGTCTGGACCTCCGCGGGGCCGGTCCACAGCCCGCGCTCTCTCCCCCAGCGCGACCGCCAGTCCCGTGTCCTGGACGTCACACCACGGCGACGGCAGATCTCCGCTACGGTGCCGTGAGACTCCGGCGAACCCTCTCCTCAAATACTGAACGTCAAATTACGTTAATAATAGTTTTACAGCTGAGTGTTGCATGGCATTCTGCTTTTCAAAATGATCATCTCTGCACAGTACACACTGAAATACTAATCAAACGGAACGTGCAATTAACCGGAAACTCCCCGTGGCAAACCATTCGGGATCAATCAGTCAACAAGCACTTATGGCGTGCATGCTCCGTGCCCAGGTCTGACTGGGCATCTTGGATCACAAGAGGAGGAGACGGAATATGTCTCTTCTCCCAAAAAAAGCTTAAAATAAGAAACTGATGCACGTGGACGGAGATGAACACGTTCCAAGGCAGAGAGGACAGCCCGATGCCTGGTGGATAGAAGCTCTGAAGCGCAGGCTGAACGGCTACCCAGACGAGCAACTTGGTGTCGAGGCACGTGCTGTGGGAGTGCAGGGAAGAGAAAGAAAAATGCAGCCTGGAATATTCCGAGCGGGCTCTGAGGATGAAGTCCAGGGGCTGGGGAAGGGCACCCAGTTAGGGGCAAGAGTGTAAGTAAACGTCCAGAGACGAGCACTGAAGTGGGGTTGAGGCAGGGTGGCGAGAAGCTCCCCCCAAAAGGCAAGAGTCTGTGTGGGCGCAGTGCGAGAGAGGCGAGCCGTGTCGGGTGACGAGAGAGGGTGGAGGCTCAGCTCAGCAGTCAGGCCGGAGAGCTGCAACGCCTGGGGACAGAGGGAAGACGGGGAAACCAGAGCTTTCGGACCATCGGTCTGGCCACGGTGCACGGAGTGAGCTGGAGGCGGAAGGGAACGGGCAAAGGAAATTTTACCTGGTGCAGGTGTGTGTGCAGAACCCAGGGGCAGCCCAGGTGACAGTTCCAGGGGCTTACAGAGGCAGGACTGACCCAGGGCGCACCCAGGAGTGGGAGCGCGTGCCCTGTGACGTCATGCTGATCCTGTCCACAGCCCGGGACGCCGACTCCTCACAGCTCCGTGTACCGATCCGTAGGGACGGGGTTGTGGGACCGCATTTGAGAGAGGGACGTAACAGGGCACAATTACAGAAAGCGCGAACGGCGAAAAACGTGTTGGCACTACACAAGCACGTTGCCACATTCAGTAGCATTCGAAGACACTGAAGTCATTTCCTTAGGACGCTCTGTGTGGCCCTTTCTCCCCACGGGCTGGCGTTCTTAGGGTCGTAACCGGTAGCAGGTGTTGGTGAAGAAATCGGCTAGTCTGCAGCCATGGAAATGACGTTTTCCCAATGAACCGCATGGTCTGCCAGAGACCCCGAAGTCTGTGCAGCAAAATGCGAGCAGCTAGAAAGCGTGTGCCGGGAACAGTAATGAAATAAATTACCTGAACGTAAGCGCGTGTAGGAGAGCCACCACCCGGATTCTGGGGGTTCTCCTTGCACCTGTGGGACGGCCCTGCGGACGGTTCCTATTCTCGGCTGAGCCAAGTGGCCCCCCCATTCCTGCTAGGTAGGACACAAGGGTGTCTGCACTTCTAGAACAGGAATGTGATGTCGTCACACACATGTGACAGCCCAGCAGCGGCGAGTCCGCCCTCTCCCGTCCCCCAGAAATCAATACCGCGGCCAATCCCATCAACACTGTTATAATCAGGGCACAGAACCGAGGCCCTTTCCTGATTAGATGATTTCAAGCTAGATATCTGCAAACCATTTTTTGGTTGCTCATATGGCAGCCAAGGGGCTACCTTCCACAGGGTGAGAAATTGTATATTGACACCACTTAGCTCCAGGCCACCTGTTTGTAGATGTTACTCAGCGTCAGGGAGCAGCCCTGAGCGCCCCCTCGGCCGAGGCGTCCCCCGAGATGCTGGATCCTGTCGCGTGGACCGGAGCTCTGCAAGAAACAAAACCTTCCTGGCTTCTGCCTTGATACCATTTTTCAGGGCATTAAAAATTCAGAATCTTGAAAGGTCAACCCTTTCATTTCTCTCTCTCTCTCTCTCTCCCCCCCCCCCCCCAGTTTTTTCTGGGACAATGTATTAAATGGTTTCGAAAAATGTGTAACCGAGGTTCGTGATAAACTCGAGTACACGGAGAGACCACACCGTAAATCCACTATTCAAATAAGCATTAGGGGTTAAAAATAAACCACAGCCGGCATCTCTCTGTAAGACTCCCCAGGGCATGCACCGTGTGCCAATAAATGGGCATTTAGCTAAGAGCCAGCGCGTGTGAATGACCAGTTTCCAATTAAAAAATAAAAGGACACGATCGGACGCTTTAACCGTCAACGACGCTGAACGCAGCGAGAGCTTCCCTGGTGGTTGCAGGGGCGCCGCTGAGGCCGCTGGTGCGACCGGGTCATGGTTCCCTCACTCGGCCATCCCTGCCCATGAGAGGCCGAGGGCTAGGACCTGTGACACGGGCAGGCGGAAGGCCAGGGCCGCCCTCCATTCACACGTGCTCGGGACCTCGGAAACATGGTTATGGGACATGTCCGATTGGATCAGAACCGAGATAACCACAGTGGAAAGACCTGGCTAAACGAGATGAAGTTACATTTTAACAATTGGCACTTGGGCTGCTAAAATCACCCAAGTGCCACCGGTGCGTGACCAAGGACCCGCAGACGACGACGGCACTGCTGAAAAGAGATTTATAGGCATGACGTCACCTCGCCGGCCCCCTTCCCGGACTCGACAGAAGCCATTACTCTTTCTATCAATTATGGTCCAAGTGACCTTCCCCTGCCCCCCGTCTTCTGTGTGACTGACTCGTGTTGCCATGGGGACGGATAACGGCGTGCTTACCTTCTTTAAGTAAATAATCTAGTGAAAACCTGGGAAGCTCTCTTACCGGCCTGAGCCGGCCTCGGCCTGGCGAACCAACGAGCCGCCCTGGGGACGCGGAAGCCGCGCGGGTGACGTCCCGGGACGCTGAGAGCGCAGTGGCCCGTTCGCAGGCTCGGGCAAGACCGACTAAACGACAAAACGCTTCCGCGGGTTGTTCGCGACGGCGCCTGGATTTCTGCAGAGCAGGCCGTCGCCGTGTCTCTCGGGACCTCCGTGTCGAGGCTCGGACGTCCCCGAGGAACGCCGGGCGCAGGCTGAGCCGTGTGCAGGGCCAGTCCTCACCAAGCATCTCGCCGGCCGCCGCCCAGAGGGGCACTTGTGCTGGTGGGTCCGGACCGCAGCGTGACTCGGTGGGTCTGGGGTTCCCCAGGACGGGGTTCTGTCTGGGAGGGAGGGACGCCGTGGCTGAGGGAGGGGCTGTGGTTCCCGAAAACCAGTGTCATTCTGTGACGGATCTTGGTCTAAGTCTGAGTCTGGCGAAGTCTCTCTAAAGGCTTCAGAGGCAGAGACAGGCAGTCCCGTACGCTGGCGATGCAAACAGGGACTGACGGCGTCCACGGGGCAGGAAGCACCGTGTGGGGTAGGGGCGGGGGCGCCCCTCCCAGTGCGCACTGCACCCCACGCTCTCAGCCGCCAGCCTCCTCTCCAGCGGGCCCCTGCGCCTTCCGGAGACTGCAGGGTCCTCCATGAGAGCCCGTCCACCGGACGCGGCCCCAGCCCCGTGTCCCCTCCGTGTTGGCCTGACTTCCAGGCCCGGCTCAGCCCTCGTTCCAGAAGAGCCGTCACATGCTGGGGGTGGGGACCCTCCCAGCGCAGGCCCAAGGGCGTCCTCCTGGCGGCCTGGCGGGGAGCTGCTGAGGCCAGGCTGTGCTGGGCCCTGCCTCAGCGAGGGTGCAGGGGCCACTGCGGACGGACTCCCCGAGGACCCAGAGGGCGCCCTCCCCGGGACAGCACCTCCTGCTGCTGCCAGGTGGGGGGCCTCCCTGCTGCGCGCACTGTCCTTGGAGGACGACGGGGTGGACGTGGGAGGCCATCAGAGCGTCACGCCCGTGGAAAAGCGAGAGGGCGCGCTGCGGGTCCTGAGGAGTGCGGGTGGCCCGGCAGCAGCTCGCAGCGACCGTGTCTGCAGGAAAAGCGGCACGGAGGGACAACGGAGGGTGTGGCGCTCCTGGGTGACCCGCGGCCACGTGTGCCTCAGACACACGTGTAAGCCGCTGCAGTAACGGGACCGCGCTCCCCTGCCCTCCCCGAATTACCCCTCGCGCCGGCCTCGTGGACACGGAGACTGGCCCTGCGTCCTCCCTGATGACAGTAACGCGCGGGCCGTCACACCCACGGCAGGCAGGGAACGTCACGCCGGGGCTGAGCTGCAATCGTCACCATCCTGCAACGGTGTAGCGGGAGGAATGTCCCCGAGCCATTGGAGGGAGACAGCTGCTTCGGCGGTGACACGGGTGTCACCAGAAAACAGACCGATGGCATTTCGTGGGTCCCGTAAGAAGCTCCCCACGGGAGACGCCGCGGCAGGCACTGCACGGGGCTTTCCAGCTCAGGGCCCGGACGCGGGGAGGCTCGGGGGGCGGCAGCCACCAGCCGCGTGGCCGCCTCGTCAGCTGTGGGCGGGGTCGCACCCTGGGGACCCAACGCTGCGGGGAGGGGTTTCCGCCACCATTGCTCTGGCCAGAGCTGTGCACGAAGGGATGAGAAGCAGCGTCGGTCCGCGGGGGGGCCAGAACTTCTCTGTCCTCCGAACGTGCAGAGGGTCACTTCTCACTTCCTTTCAGAGCTGCTGTAGCCCTGGCCAGGTGATGACACCTTACTGAGTCCTGCTGACGTAAGCGCACGGTGGCAGGTCCTCGAACTTAATGGTCAGATTTAGGGCACGACGACAGCTGTGATGGCTGTTCCAGAAAGAGTTCCAACACTGCTCTGAAGGGTGGACCAGACGCTGGCGTCAGTGCACAGCTTCCCAAGGGGAGGACTTTGAAGGTGACCGCAGTGACACTCAGCAGTGAGGGATGCAGCGCTGCTTCCAGGATGAGTTTGCGAACTTAACTGCCCGGCCCCGTGCACCCCGAGAGTCCTCGGCTCAGGGCGGGATGCCTGTATTTTGAAAACCGTCCGGACGGCTGCAGAGCACCAAGTTTTCCCTGGGGGAGGGTTGTCCAGGTATTAAAACCCTGTACACACGGAGCATAATCATCTTCGTCCCTTCCCCACAAAAAGCAGTTTTTGCTTTGCTCGTTAAAATGATGTTTTCGGGTTTCGGCTGAGTATAATTTCTCAGGGAGCGAAGCTCCTCCCAGCACCTCCTGAAAGACAGCCAAATGCCAGTGCTTTCTGCCACCTCGCCCCTTTTCGCAAAGTGACAGGGAGGGCTGTTTGGGCCAGCTGATGAGGTGACCTTGACTGAATTACAGGGGTCAGCGATGGAACAGTCTTCAGACTCATATTAATGATTTTAAAGAAATGACTTCCCACCAATTAAGCAGGAATTAGCATGAAATATCTTACTTCCGAAAGGTTAAGAGAACTCCTCGGAGAAGCAGCTCTTCCGACCGGCTTTTTATGGCCCACGGGAGGGAGGGGGCTGCGGACGGCCTTCCCTAAAGCGCGCCGCCAGCTCGGTGCTGCTAGTCCGGCGTCAGTTATGATATTCCTCAGGGCCCGGTGATGTTATATAGAAGAGGCAAAAAGTCCAATTTAAGTTTTATTTTCTATTTCAAGGGCCCAAGGACCTAACAACTTTCAATTACTTAAAAAAAAAAATCAAGATATATTTTCTATCTGCAGTAATTTCAACCTACATGTAGAGAAAAAAGTTCCAAATGCTATCTTGGCTTTTGTTGTCCTTCCTTTTAGCTCCATCTATCTCCGTGCCACTGTCCCGCATCTTTTAGTGACCCGAGGGCACATGCCACCTTTCCTGCTCCCGCGTGGCACACGCAGCCTCTGGTACATGAGGATGGAAGCAGGGTCCCAGAGCGGTGAGGAGGGGCTGGACTCCCACCGGGCTGCGGGACCAGTACCCCCGACAGGAGCCCACGGTCCTGCTGCCGTCGTCCTCAGAGAGGCCGGGAGACGTGGCTGATACCTCGGAGGGGCCCTGAAACCGTGTACCAGTCCCGAGACTTGGGGTGAGTTAGTGAACCTCCATTAGACCTCAGGGTCCTCTTCTGAAAAACAGGGTCACTGACGTGATGATTAGAGATAAAGGTGGTTTTGCTGTCGTTTTCTGTTATTATTTTTGTTGTATGAACTGAAAAGAAGTATCCTTCAACAGAATAAAAATGTGTTCTTCCTGGTTTTAATTTCCTATCCATCGATTGAACAAATTCTCGTCTCCCCACTGTGTACAATGCAACGCACTGGCCCCTCAGAGTGGAAAGGATCCCCGTCTGGATGTGGAGGGTCACACAGGGTGGAGGGTCCTCCCATCTCAGCACGTGTGCACCCTTATTTGTTCAACACGAGCAAGGAAACAAACCAAACCTTCTCGAGCGACAGGACGGCGTTCAGATGGAGAGGTCACCAGCCTCCGGGTACCTCCGGCTCGCACAGCTCCACGCGGCCGAGGTGACCAGCTAGTTTTGCTGTGACTTCTGAGAGTGCAGATGGCAGACACCACGTGGACCCGTGACACCATCCTGTCCCAGAAGAACGCGACGTGCTGCTAGGATTGTGCAGAGGAGGTCAGCAGCACGCTCAGATCAAAGACTGAGTCCCAATTAGTCTTAGAGGACTTGGCTGTTTTCCCCCTTAACCTGGCACTGCAAGAAACATGATACCCTGGTTCGGCACACGTAGTAGGAGTCACCGAATATCTGTGTGTTTATTTTAACTGCTTTTTATTATGACACCACTTAGGACAGTTCACGGAGGCAAGGAGCTAAGGCTGGAGACATGAACGTCTTCAGGATGCTCGGACTGTGTAAACTACACCGGGAACGTCTCGTGTGGCAGGTGGGGACATTCCTTAAACAGCTGACTGGTAAATAAATAAAGGAAGAATGACACCCCTTATTCTGACTCTACGAGATGTGCCAAACATGTCCTGTCACTTCGGTTGTGCCTAAAAACTTGTAATTAGAAAAAAGACCCAGTATAAACTTGCAGAACTTACTCAGCACTTAGACTAGTTATTGTTGGGGGTAAACACACATCACACACCACATACACCCCGCACACATGCGCACACGCACATGTGCACACACATTGTTCTCATTGATTTGGAACGTGGGGTGGGAGGGGAGGAAACACATTGTCTCTAAGATCTCTTTGGGAGAGAAATGGAGACGGCCATTACGGTAGGCCCTCCCCGTCAGACTTCTAGTGTTAAGCTGTATTGGGGACACACGCCGTAACGAACAGCCTCAGGAACAAGGAAGCAGGGTGGGCAGGTCCACAAGTCCTTTAATTTGCTGGAGCCTCAATGACCTGGTGACCTGCAGGGAGGCTCTCCCAGGCCCTGGGGACGCAGAGGGAAGGCGGGACGAGGTGGGAGACCAAAGGGCGAAACCTGCCGTTCAGGTCACCCCAGATCCACCACCAGGGCTGCGCCTGTGTTTGGGGAGACGTCTTTAGGGCTCTCCCGCCCCGTCGGGAGAGGCGGGCGGTGGAAAGGGAAGCGTGGGTTCGTGCGTGGCTCGCCAGAGGAAACGCGTGACGTGGCAGGGCGCCTTCCCAGCGCCCCTCACCTCCCCCGAGCACGTCCTCGTGCCCAGAGCCGCAGGCAGACGGCACCCCTCACCGGATGGAAGAGGGGCCGTGCCGATTTAAAAGCTGGCATTGCTGCCGGAAGGAGCTTAAGAACGGATGCTCGGCCTGTGTTGAAACCAACCTCTTTCTAGTTAGTACACAGAGAATTCCAGTTAGCACGCAGCACAAATACGGAGAAGAATCAGGACCGAGTCCCCCTCAGCGGTCTCGGCTGGTGTCCCACGGCAGCGAGCCTCTCCAGGCCACCTCGGCCTCCAGACGGCATCACAGCGCCAGGCGCACGCAGGCCTTCCCGGCCCTGGTGCCTTTCCCGTGGTTACCGGCTCTCACGGCGCCACTACGGCATTCCGGGGGTACTCTGGAGCTCTGTCCCCTTAGAGGTGCCATACACAGGCCATCAGTGTGGAAAGAAGGAAACTGGTATTGGGTTCTCGATCTTCCACTTACTGTCTTCATCAAACAAAGTAACTTCTCCACAGGGGACTGCACATCCCAGTTTGTGAGAGGAGGAGGAGGAGGTTGTATAGGATGCTTTCTAAGGGCTTTCTTCCGCATCTGAGGACACTCATCACTGCCAACCTCCCTGGGGGTAAGAACCCAACGTGTCCGGTTTAACTTGAATTAGTTTTTGGATCCCCAATTTAACCATTATGCAAATATGACCAGCCCCTGGATTTGGTAAGGCAGGGGGGTCTTGGAAGGTAAATGGATCATCACAAATTAAATCTGGAAATTCTCTAGGTTAAAGCAAACGAAGGCAAGTAATTAAACGTCCATCATCTGATACCAGTTACTGCTGTCACTATTTCTGACTTTCCTGAACGATTATAAATGGCCAGGCAGCATTCCCCAGTCAATATGACCTTTAGCACAGATTCTCTTAGGTAATTTAAAAATAATTTTCAATGTAGTTTAATTATTAAAGTAATATATGTACATATTAGGGAACATGTTTTTGAGATGCACAAAGGAGGAAACAAAAGTCACCTTCAATGTCATGACCTAGAAATAATCACACTGAACGCACTGACCCATAGCCACGCACATACGAATTGTGACCCCAGCACGTACGCAGTCACACCTCGGGAACCAGTCACGCGCTGATTTGTAACTGCTTTCACGCTGGTGCCATGCTGCCATTTCAGAAACAGGGGAGAGGGAGTCCCTAACGACAAAGGGCCCTAACACAGAGCCAGGTGACCAGGAAGTTGGTCTTATGCATGTCCACAAGTGCAAGCCACGAGCACACCCAGCCTGTGCGAACCACGAACAGCTACATCTGTTGCCACTCGCGGACTGAGGCTTATTTCTATGAACTCCAACCCAGAGCCCCAATCGACCTCCAGTTGGCTCTGAGGCCTCGGTTCGTTCTTATGCAGCAACCACTTAGCAGTGTATTGAGAACCTTCCCTCGTGCCATTACACAGTCTGCTAAAAGATGACTTATTTCAAGGCCGCATACAGACATACGATTAATTAACCAGTCCCCCAGTGTTGGGTGTTTACGTGTGTCCAGAGTAAGGCTGATCACTGAAAATTTAGGTGACTGTCAGGTGTCAATGACCCAGGTGGAAAGCAGTTGCAGGGGCTCATTAAAGAAGCTGTGATACCCTGTCAGAAGCTCTACAGTATAGAGCTGGGCACACTTTCTCAGGGCAAGGGCTTCTTCTCCAAGTGTCGTGGTCACCCCAAAATCACATGGCGGTCCACCAGTGGACTGTGATTGACATCCTGCCCAGCTCTGATCCAGATGGTTGTCTTACAACTTCTGCTCCTTAAAGATTTCTCCCTACTTCTCTGCTAGTGATGGGGCATCAAATAAAAGGTCCCTCCTGTAGCCACTTCCCAGAAGATGTCACACGTTGTACCCTATGACTGGGGAGAAGAGGTGCTGGGTACTGAGTCCCTCTCGGGTGTCAAGGACATTCACCCCAGTGAAAGCCAAGAGTCTCTAAGCCGTTTAGAGGAGGGAGGGCTGAGAATTTTCAATTGTTATAAACTTCAGTGTCCAGGGCTTCTCCGTACAGTAAGTCCTCACTTAGCAGAGCCGATAGATTCTTGAAAATTGTGACTTTAAGCAAAGTGAGAAACGCCCAAACCAATTTTACCGCATTTGATGTAAATAGGAGTTAAGTTCCACGGCATATTTCTGGTCACAAAAATGTCCCCAAACTTCTAAAGAAACACCCCAAACACTTCTAATATACATTAAAATCAATGTGAGCTATACGTACATTTAACCTTAAGAAAGATTAACAGAACCAGTTAAAGTCATTATTTCCAACCCACCTTCTCCAGTTCGGGATCGAGGTGGCCACAGCCTGTCCCGGCAGCGCAGGGAGGCTGGCGGGACCCACCTGGACAGGACAGGACAGGACGCCCGTCCATCGCAGACCACACTCATCCCCACCCACGCCCTCACACTGGGGCTATTCAGACACTTAACCAGTTCACCTCCTGTGAGCTCTTCTGGGACATGGCAGGACACTGGAGTCCCTGGAGAGTCCCCACGCAGACATGGGAGAACATGCCAGCTCCGCGCTGACAGTGGCCTCGGCCGGGAATCGACTTATTTTCCTCCTCAGCAGGACAACAAAACGGCGTTATGCGAGGACCCACCGCACAGGCATCAGAGTGGCAGGCGGGATCTCCAAGGAAGCACGTCGTTCCTTCCGTTATTTTTTCATTCGTTAGGCGGCACGGAGTGGCCTCCAGCTAACAGGAATTCTACGAGACGTCCTCTTGTCACCGTTGCCTGTGTTCTTACAGTAGACCTGGCATCCTCAGGTGTTTGATTAATGAAGCTTACGGATGACAGTGTTAGCAGTCGAGATGCAATAGCTGTGTGTCACCCACTGTGTTCTGACGCGCACCGGAGACTCGGGACCATGCTGTTCATAAACAGTCCATCACTGTGCTAAGAAGTTGGCAACAGCGTGTGTTTTAATATGGTCTGGTATTGATTCTTTTGGCCAGTGTCCCACTTTAACAGTGTTCTAGTCACACGTTAAGTTTTAGATGGAGAGGTACAGAAGAAAATCAATAGATACTATCTCTCCACGACCGACCTGCTACAGAGCTGCAGCTTGTCTGCCACACTCACATCTCAGGACCTGGAAGATGCTGTCGAAGGCCCGGTCCAGTTATGAGACTTTTAACCATCAGATAGCCTCTGTGGCCACCTCAAAGATGACAGCTTTGCTTCCCAAAGATTCCCGTGACAGCCCACGATCCAGGAAGGATACGCACTATTCGCTGTGTAGTTTCTAGTTCATTAACAGGTAACACAGAAGCTTTAAAGAAACATTCACTTGTTTCACAGGGAGGTCTGTCCGAAGACAAAATCATGCAGCATGATTGCGTCTGAGCTTTCAAAACCACGTAGGGCAATGCGGGACGATACCGTTAAGCTGTGCAGGAGGGAAGCCAAAAGGAAACCAGCCAGCCTTTTGCAGGGTTACAACTTACACGCTTCTCTGCTCTTCTTCCTTAGTCTTCAGTTTTCAGGTCTTCCAGAATGACCAGGTTATTTTTATATGCAAAACAGATGCTTCGTGTGAAGGCTCACGCCTGGAGGGTGAGGAGCTCGGCCCGCACAGACCCGCGGGGAGGCAGGGGTGCGGGCGGCGCCGACGGGAGCGCCTGTCTCGCCGGCAGAAATTCCTACGTGTACTGACAGGCCAAAAGGGACAGAACGGAACAAAGACTACTCGGGAGCTCCTTCCCATGAGCAGGAAAGAAACAAAAGAAAGACTCACCCTGATTCCGTCATCGAAATTTCCTTAAAGGCAGTCTGCTATTTTCGTTGAGCAAACCACCCTTAAAAATCCGGCAGCACTTTGTCAATTTTGCTCGGATACAAGCTGAAAACGTATTTCACCCTCCTGTCAGGGGGATACACGCCGAGTGTCGATGAAATGACACCAAGAGAAATGTAAATTTAGATTGCTGTGACACGCGGCTGGCTGGCTCTGTAGTATTGTCACAGCGACTCGGCACTGTCTGACATAAATATTCCCTCCCTGTCCCTGCAGCCTGCTAAGGAAACAGGATTAAAGCTACTCTCCTCTGTAAGAGTCCCACATCGACCCTCATCAGAAGGCGGTGCCCAGGAGACAAAATAAACGGTGCTCTCTGGTCCCCAGGTCCCCCGGCAGGTGACGGGAATTCAAGCCCCCAGAGTTGTGCGTGGGCGGCCGTGCTAGGACCTGCTGCTACACTTGCCCCGGGTCAAGGTCTCCGTGGCAATTCCTGAACATTGGCCATTAACTTCCTGACTGTTGTCCTCTGCCTACCCGCAGCCCGTCGGTCCAGCCCTGCGCCGTGTCCCTACCTGGAAGCCAGGGCGGGACAGAGCCAGAGTCCGTGTGTCACACAGGAAGCCGCGGGGACAGCCCGCCCAGCCCCTCACTGCGTCCAACCCGGTGCGGTGCTTCCAGAACCTCGGGAGGGGGCTCAGCGGGCTTTGTGGGGTGCGGCAGCGCCGTGTCCACGGCACCCCTCCATCGCCCACGGGACCCAGGCTCACGGAAAACGTGCGCGCACACGAGGGACGAGTCAGGCGTCCGGCACTGTCGGGCGCTCCGTGACAGCAGGACCGCAGGGGCGCTGGGCCCGGCGCCGGTTCTGGCTCCACATGTGAGTTTCCCGAGCAGATCCGCGCCGTCTGGCCGTTACCCAGGAGGCCTACGCTGCAGGGTGGCTCTCACAGCACCTGTCGCTCGCACTTAAAAGGTAACAGTGTACGAAAGCAAACGGTGGCCGCACTTCACAGGAACGTGTCCAGTGTGGAAAGGGAACCGTCACCGCGTACGAGACCAGGGCACTGAAAAGTCTAGCCCACATGCACGCACACTGGAACCCTCTGGCGAGATTAGCAACGTTTTCTGTTTGTTTATTTGTCTGTTGTTGTTTGGTTTGTGAAGGATGAGACAGAAAAAGCCTCAGGTCCTTGGACATGAAGCTCTACTTCATGAAACAGGCCACTCAGGCACCCTGGAAGTTTGGCTGATCATCCTTCAGCCACGTTAGTGTTAATGAACCCCATCTTCTTGGCCGGCATCTGGGTTCCCAGAAAACACCTCTTTTGTGGCTGCAGAAAGGCCTGTCGTTAACTCGGAGGCGGCTGATGGACACAGCAGCGCTCCACTGCTCGCCAGGCTGCCGTGAACCACGCAGACAGACGTCTACAAGCGTCTACAAGGCGTCTACAATCCTCCTTCAGGATTCCTCCCACCACTGACCTCCCACCCCGGAACGGTGCTGCCGGGAGCTCTGCCCCTGGCAGGCGGCCCCAGAGGGAGCCCCCTCCCTTTCCGCGTCTGAAGGTTCCTGCCCCGCTGCCAGGTCTCAGTGACTCCAGGTAAGGCGACAGGAAGCTGGCACCAGCCGTGAGTGACCCGGCTCCCTTCATCAGCCCCGTGTCTCACACCCGGTGGCCCCTTCCTTCTGTACCCCACCCAGTGCTGGGGTATCAGTGAGCCTCTTCTCAGGCTCCTGCCTGATCATAACCTCCCCATTGGGTATCCTTTGCGTCTTCCAAAGGCCCTGTCATGCATGAAATAGAGTAAATCAGAAAAACGGGCAGCCCGAGTGTCCACGAGGTCAGGGGACAGCCAGAGAGGGCCTTATTGTTATGAATTTTTTAACCTAAAGCTTCCTGCTACATATGAGGTCTGACAATTAAGTTCATGAACTCATCCTAGAACAAGTGTTGCACACCTCACTGCTGAGTGTCACTACGGTCACCTTCCAAGCACCCCCCTTGGGAAGCTGTGCACCGACACCAGTGCCTAGTCTACCCTTCAAAGCAGTTTTGGAACTCCTTCTCTGAAATGGTCATCAGAGCTGTCACTGTACCCCCAAATCTGCCAATTAAGTTCGTGAACAACTCCATAAAGTGTCAGAACCTTGCTAAGGTTCTGACACTTTGCCGAGTTGTTTGGATGGTGCTGCCAGTGTAAGTGCACGGTAGCAAGTTCACCAACTTAATTGGCGCGACAACAGCTCTGAGGGCCATTCCAGAGAAAGAGTTCCAAAACTGCTCTGAAGGGTGCACAAGGGGCTGGCATCGGTGCACAGCTTCCCAAGGGGAGTACCTCGAAGGTGGCCGCAGTGACATTCGGCAATGAGCTCGGTAGCACTTTTGCTAGGATGAGTTCACTAAATTAATTGTCCGGCCTCATATAAAGCTATTCAGACCGACAAAATGCTGCTGATTCCAAATGAACTGAATTACGAGTCCCTAATGTGACTGAGTTGGCGGAAAGATTCGAAAATTTTTTATTTGACTGGCTATTGCAATTAAAAAGAAAAAAGGGTTTGTACCGATGTTGCGGTTGAGTTTCTGTGGAAAACAGACAACTCAGAAAACACACTTCTTAGTTCAAAGAGTCCCCCCTCCTCCCAGGAGCCCAGAGTTTGAACAGGCGTCATGGAAATCCAGGGACACTTGTGCGTCACGGAATGGCTTAAGGGCCGTCTACTAAGCAAAGGATGTATTCATTTGACTCTTGTAAAATCTGTGTTCAATGAACAATGTGTACTCACTAAATATTGGATGAGGTACGTACCCTGGGTAGCGATGTTCCATTTGGTTTATACTGAATTTAAATGGATGGTTTCAGAATATGTTTGGCATCAGGTATTGTATTTTTATTAACCCACAATGTTTACTTCTTCCTTTATAAAGCGTCTCACACCCTTAGGGGCAGGGAGGCTCTATAACCCTCTCCACATCCCTGGGGTCCACAGCGCCCTGAGCACGAGAAGGTGCTAGACAGATGTTTGTTGGGAAATAGAACAACGCTGAGTCTCAGCTTTCTGGGCCGTAGTGCAGGAAGCACGTGGCCCTGAATTTTGTATGTATAAGAAAAAAATTCCGGACATTTTGGGGAAACAACTCGTCTTTGTTTAAACATGCCTCTTAATGCTTGCCATTTAAATTTAACTAGAGCTCATGTTCTCGGGGTTACCGTCTTCCTGCCCACTTAGGGCGACAAAGGCATAAAAAGCAAAGACCAGAAGGACAGGACTATGCAATGACGCCAACCGACTCGTTTGAGCGCTTACTTGGTCAAAGGCCTGAGGCCAGGGGCTGGAGGGTCCGCAGGACACTGAGCAGAGGCGGCAGCGGTCACGGCAGACCCACTGCGGGCGCAGTTCCACGTGCGAGGGCTTCCCAGGCCGTAACGCATCGAGAGCTCACCGGGCTCTGCCCCTGGAGGCCTCCCGACCCTCCACAGAAGTCCTCTTTGCTTCCTTCTCTTCCCTGTGCCTCCTGCCCCACCCGCATGCCAACCGGGGGAGGGAGGAGAAGAGGGCGAGGGAGGAAGGGGAGAAACAGGCCTGGCTTTTACCGCTGGGCTTGGCTCCAACAGGAGGTCGGCTGTGCCACGATAAATTCAAATTGTTGTCAGAAACGATCTTCACGGGCCTCGGGGCAGTGTGCCAACCTCCTCGCACGAACGCCTCGATAAATCCGTCCTGGTGTTCAAATTTATTAACAAAACTCATTTTCATATTTTATGAGCATCTTGGTTTCGCTCCGGCAAGCTCCTTGGCCCCTCTAAGACTCCGCTGAGGAGAACAGTGCCCGGCCTGCCCGCATGGCACAGTATTTGCAGCTGGGGAAGTCGGGGGGCCCTTCCAGCCAGAGACACAGTGTGAACGATCGTGTGCGGTTAAACACAGACGTCCATGAAAAAGTCCTCAGAACCAGAGATCGGAGACTGAGCGTATCGAACACTGCTGTTTCCCAACGAAGAGGTGTGATGCCAGCCCGTACGTGACGCGTCCTTCTAGAAAGCCACGCTCTCGAGCTCAGAAACAAAACGTGCGGTTTTGTTCCCGGGGAGAGAGGAAGAGGACAGCCAGCACGGGTGGACCAAACGCAAGCATCCCGTGGGGGGCAGCCTCAGCACAGCCCCCCACCCCGGGGCAGGAGGCTCCCCAGAGGCTCCCCGTCCCCCCAGAACTGCCAAGAATTCCCGGGTCAGCTGCTGCTCAGGCCTGATGCCGAAGTCTCAGTGTTTGAGCAGAACGGACAACGGCAGGGGGACCCCCGAAGGGACAGCGTCCGGCCACGCCCCTTGCCAGTGACCTAGAGCTACATTTTGAGAGGCCGCTCCGGGTGACCAACACATGCAAATCTGCACCCACAGTGAGTGCTGTGTCACCTAAGGAGACACGACTGAAAGGTGCGTTTCGTCTCAGGCTACGGGCCCACGTCTCTCCGTCCCTCCATCATTCTGTCCCTCCGTCCCTTGATCCTGCCATTTCTCTGTCCAGCAGCGGTGCGAGGGGCTCTGTCTGAGGTGTGGAATGTCCTGCCCTCAGGCTGCAAGAAAAACAGCGGCCCACCTTCTGGAATGTTCCTCGGGACCCAGCAGAATGAGAGAGGTCAGTTGCCTGCCCTTGGCTGTCACCAGCGCCCAGCTTTCCCCACAGTGCCCACGCTGTGACCTCGGGCCCACCTCATTTTGAAAACCACGAGAGAGGCTCTGGGCTCCTGGGGACCGGGGACCCGGCACCGAGCGCCAGCACGCCCCCCGCCCCCCTGGCCTGCTGGCTGCTTCCGGCCTGGCCGAGCATCTGGGAGTGCAGGCCTGGCGTCGGGCCCCCAGCGGGGAGAACCAAGGGAGGTCTGGCAGGAAAGACCTCCGGTCGGACATCCCGAGGGGGCCCGCGGTCCCTGCCCAGGGGTGCGGGGAGGTCCTCGGCACCGGAGTGGCTTTTCTGTTGCCGAGATCAGGGCCCGACCCTGCAGGTGTGGGCTTGCGGCCACGTCCGTGGGGCCCCTCTGCGAGTCCCCTGCTGAGCCACCACGGTTCGGGCCGCATCCAAGGCGGCTACGAAATCATGCACATTTCTTATGAGGGGAATGCAGGTTGTTTAAAAATAATCAAAGGTCCCCCACCCCCCAAAAAGCCACGGGTTCAAATGGAAACTCCTCGTGAACTCAATTCTGTTCTCCCACACCTACCGTCTACGGATGTTAGAGATCCAAGCGTCAGGCCAACCTGCCCCTCATCTAGAAATTTCAAAAATGGTGGGAGCTTTTGTGAGAAGGATTCTGTTTCTTTACGGACAGATGTCACTGGGTTGGAGAAAACCACGCGGAAACGTGCTTTTCGGAAGGTTTGCAGACAGGCGTGCTGAGAGGGAGGCGGTGCGCTCACACCAGCACATCCCAGGCCAGAACTCAGGTGGTCGTGGGCCGGCAGGTCTCAGCGAAACAGGACGCGATGGTCAGCACGCAGGGGCCCGGTCGGCTCTCAGCCACAGGGTGCGCGGCCTCACAAAAGCGGAAGCACCGCCCCTGCTTTCACACTGAGCTGCCGAGATTCAAACGGATGGAAGTGGGGGGCGAAAGGGGGGATTCCTGAGGCAGCGAGGGGCTCTCCGGGTTTCGTGTGCCCTGGCTGGTGCACAGCGCGGACTGCAGGGTCTGTTTCTGGTTCCGGGGGTTCTGCCAGGGTCCTGGGCATTCGCATTTCTAGCAGGTTCCCAGGTGACGCTGGACTGGGGACCACACTGCGGAGAGGCACTGCCCTGAGGACATCCGACTCCCTTCCGATACGCCCCGGGGAAGGAGCGGCGCCCCGCTGCCGGCACCGACGCCTCCGGCATTCTCTTCCGGGGCCCGGGGGGCAGAGCATCCCCCTCTGCAGGCGCCATGGCCCGGTCACTTCTGAACCTTGATTTTGGCTTCTACCAACAAATGGGCACGGGCGGTTCCCGGTCCCGTTGAGGCCTGCGGGACGGGCGAGCGTTTGGTTCGCTGGCCCGCGTCGGGTTTGCGCCGTGCCTCTACTCCCCTTTTCTGGTGACGGGGGCAGTGGCCGCTCTTTCCAGGCCCCAGAGGCAACAAACACCCTTGTCCCTGGGTGTCCCCTACGTGTGGGCAGGCACTCCCCTGGCCCGCCTGGATGGCACCGAGGGGTTTAGGTCTCCAGAATCCGAGGAGAGGGTTTCGACTCAGTACCCTGGGGGGACAGGGCCCGCGAGCCCACGTTCGTCCCACACGGCTCTCCCTGCGACAGCCCTGGGGCGGTGCTCTTCCCTGGGACCAAAGGGGCCGACCCGCTGATGGCAGCTTAGGGGGACCCGAGATTACCTGCCCAAAGTCTAACCCTGCGGCAGGCCGGCTCAGAGGCCGGGAAGCTTCGTTGCGGACCGAACCACCCCCGTGCCCGGGGCACTGCCCGCACTGAGCGCTCGTGGCGGCTGCCATCCTCTGGCACGGGGGGTGGTGTGGGGACAGGCAGAGGTCCCCGAGGACCGGCTCCGGCTGTGCTCCCAAGGACGGGGTTCACGTTCTGTGACTCCAGGGCAGCGTCGCTCAGAGACGAGCGTTTGGGGCAACTCAAGTAAAGTGAGTTCGGCATCACGGCCACGCGCCTGCCCCGCCCGGCCCGGGGAGGCTCCCCTCGGCACCCCACCGACGGCACCCCAGCATTACCTGACTCGTCCACTCGCATTTTTTTAGTAGGGCTGTCACAGTTCTCATCATCTGACATCTCCATTTCTTCCTCACGACGGATGCCCATGAGCTGCTCGCTTTGCGCGTTCCGGAGCTCCTGGAAGATAAGGCCACACGGACGTCAGCCCCAGCCCCACGTCAGCACGCACGTTCCCAACGGTGTCCCGGTGCATTGTGACCGACACGTGAGTGCGCGGAGTCTGAAGTGTTCACCCCCAAACGCTGTCCCCACCCGATCTAGGATGAAGCTCTGAGGGGCACGGGGTGGCCGGGCAGGGGCTGGAGACACAGGGACTTGCTGTCAGGCTTGGGACAACCTGCTCCCCAAGGACAAGTCAGGGGCTCATCAGCAAATTACTCAAACTCTCGAGTCTCAACCCCCTCCCTCGTACAACAGGAGATGAGGCCCTCCACCTGGCAGGGCTGAGAGGATTGCATCCAAGTACCTCATAGCTAGTGATCAGGGACATGGGCAAGGGGACTTTGCAGAGGCCCGTCTGTCACGGACCACCCGGGTCGCTCTGGAATGTTTCTTCATCTCTCTTAGGCTCAGTTTACTCACTGGAATGCTGACTACTGTGACCATCCTAGTTGCGGGGGTAGGATGATGCGTGTAAGACGCTCGGCATCGTGCCAGGCATTTGGTTCTCTAAATGGATGGTTGTAGGTTGCTACAATTCCTCATGCAAAATACTTGCCCCTGCTGCGTGCGTGGGCTACGTGGTCTCACACACACACACACACACACACACACACACACACACACCCCATTCGGATACCCAAATGGCAAAACTCAGCTAATGCTGGAGGGCAAAGTAACGCGAGGTGCCTTCCTTCCAGCGCTCACACCGCCGTGCAGGGCTGGTTTGGCTGTGCCGGTTGCTTTAGCATCACTTAGGAGCGTAAGGGACACTCTCCGCTTGTCAGGAGCGGATGCAGTCCAGGCATTACGTTTCCCTGAGCCTTTGTCAACTCACCCATAAATGGGGAGTCGTGGCGATACAAGACGGTTCAAAGCGAAGAGTGTGTGTGAAAACTCGTAAAAAGTCAAGAATGACAGAATACATTTTTTACAATTGTGCTAAAAATCAGGATACTATACTCCTTTATGTTAAATAATTATATTACTATTTTGTATCAATTTGTATACTATACAGGGTGGCCCAAAAGTAGGCGTACAGGTGAGTCAATGAAATTCATCCCAGCAGACCAGAATTTGTGTCCTACTGTGTGTCACAGTGTCCTGGACAGGTTTGCAGAATGCTGCGAAATGCTCACATTTTGAGCACTTACAAGATTGAACAGATGTAATAAACAATGCAATAAAATGCAAACAAACTCTACTGTATACCTACTTGGGGGCCACCCTATTTGTGACTATCCTCAAAAAACAGGAGGGAAGGGGCTGTGTTTTCCTTCTTTTTCACCCCATTTAAATGGAAGTCTCTGAACAAACATCAGTTGAAATGATTTCACTTTATAATAAGTAAACCTACGAGAACCCTGAAACTCAGCCATGACACCTAATGCGTTAACGGCCCAGTTCTAGTGTCTGATCCACCCATCAGTCTGTTCTAGCTTCTCTCGAGGTGCTCCTCCCCTCAGAGCTTCTACCTGTGGCACAGTGGACAGGAAATGGCTCATTTGTCATTTGCATGGTCATCTCTGAACCCTGGGAGTCACCAGGGAGTGGGATCAGCAGAGAGGCAAGGTCCCTGGGCAGGGACACCCGTCACAGGGCAGTCCTGAGAGGCCACCAGGATGACAGGCCATGCTTCCTTACTTGACCTTGCCACCCAGCAGACAGAGGTGCCAATTCTGCCTTCGGTAACAGCACTGGGCATCAGGCAGATGGCACACGTGACCAGCGGGGACGTGTTTAGGCTTTGGACAGCTAATTTTTCTGCTGACAAAGAGCCCAATTCCCAAGGAGGCAGCCTGAAACATACTTAAAACCAGGAAAAGTCAGGTGGAAAGAATAAATGAGGCTGAAAGGGCCTGCTATTTAGTCCCTACAATTCACGACAAACTGTCGCACAGCAGCTGCTCTTGGGGGGAAGGATGGCAGGAAGGAAAACAATGGGAGGGGAGGAACAAAAGGTGGAGGGCATTCCCACAGGCTGCCCGGGGTCACCGGTACATCGCTGTTCACGCTCGTACACCTGTAAAGGTGTTGGGGATAATTAACAGGTGCCGTGCATGGGAACTCGGAAAACACCAAGCCAATTATCGAGCTTACATGCAACTGAGAAAACACCCACGATGTGAAGGTACCGACTGGTAATTAATCAATTAAGCACCAGGTAGGAGAGAAAACCATCAAAGGTGATTTAGAATTCGATTTCCTGTGTCTCAAAAGCGGTGGCGGCAGGGCCAGGGAGAGGCAAAGACCTTTCCCAGGGGCACCTGTCCGGGTTGCACCCCTGTCTACCTCCAGGAAGGCGCGGAGCCGGGACAAAGCTGGGAGACTGGCGTGTCCTTCCCGGCAGAGGAGAAGACAGCCCAGCCCCAGCCCGGTGGTGGTGGGGTGGGGCGGGGTGAGCAGAGGCTGGACTCGGGGGGCGTGTGATTTGGATGCACACCTGCTCTGTGCTGGCACCGCGGACGAGCGTCAGCCTTGGCTAGGCTCAGGTTCATTTAGGTCATGCCACGTGCCTTTCTCTTAACATTTCTTTTCGTCGTGTTTGTTTTTACAGCAAACAAAACTAAATAAAATGTGTAGATCCGTTCCAAATCCGAACCACAGTTTATGGGTTCTGATGTGTGATCCGTCACCCTCCATGGGTATATTTCATCATGACCGAAGTCTCTTTCCTCCCTTCGCTCTGATCTCCAGTCAGGGTCTGGGAGGGCATGGGGCAAGCACCCTTTGTTTTGCCGGAAAATGAATGGGAAAGCCCGCCCCTTCCTTACCCATCATCCTGAGCAGAGGAACTGAGCTGCCTCACTCACCACCCACCTTAGGCGTTTGTGACCAACGTAAAAAAATGTCTTCCTTGACCATAAATTGCACTAGCACTTTAAGTGTCCCATTATTGTGAAGTCATTGGGAATTCACCATAAAAACACTGATAATAAAGCACTCATTTGGTATTCATGTGGATATTATATCCAGTGCCATTGGTATTCAGCTGTAATTTAGCATTAGTTAATGGGCACTTAAAATGCTACCCAAATGATTGATATCACAGTACTCTGTGGTTCCTCAAACTCTATAAAACACTTATTTTACAAGTGTGAGTCAAAACCATTAAATAAATAACCTTACCTTCTATAAGTTTGGGAATTTGAAAGAGGGGAGTGTCATTTAGAGAACTTTAATATCAACATGCTAGAGATGGAGAGGCATCCACATGAGAAACATTCTCTCATTAAAAAAAAAAAAAAAGAAGCAAACGAAGACAGTATACTTACTGTTAAGTCACCGGTTCAAAGCGTACACTACACTGTGGAGTTAAAAAAATAACAGCTGACGACCAATGCCTAGTGACACAGTCTGGACCTTCTAGGTGGCAAAGAAGGTCAAGTTTTGGACTCCTTCCTTGGGGTGCATACTCACACTTCCCACATGCCCTGATGCAGAAGGGAGGACTCACTCCCCCACGGACATGTGCTCTGGGAGACCGTCTAACCCGCTGGGAGCACGGGACTAAGATGAAAGGCGTACGTGCCATTTCTAGCTCAGAGAACGAACCGTCATCACCACGTCGCAGGACAGTGAGAAAACAGTTTTCATGAAAACGCGTTTTCTCTTTTATATCGCGCTGCTCTTCATCATCATTAGGGCAAGTGTCTTGGTTTACGTCTGAGCGCTTCGCTCCGAAGGGAAGGGATTCTTTTCTCCCTTCACAGAGGGGAAGAGCACTCTGTCCTCTCAGCGTGATGTCAGCTGCTTTTCCAGGGAACGGACAAAGGGGGCTGGGTGTGGAGCTGACAATGAGACAGGACCGGGGCAGGACGATTGCCCGGTGGAGCAAAGACCGTCATGGCTGCAGCTACATTACTCTCTGCCAGTCCAGCTGTGTGATGGTGGTTAAAAAGTAATAATAAAATCACCAACCTCAGAATGCTTTCGCCAAATGTCTATGTTCTTGCGCTGAGCTTTCGAGAAATGGTCCCAAGCTTTTTGTCTGGTGGAAGCGTTGAAAACGGCCACAATCTGCTCAACTTTGGTGAACAAGGAAGTCAAACAAGACAAGTAATTTATGTTGTGATCACTCTAGGGAAGCAAAGCAAAGACACTAGGAGTCTATGGATGATGTCATAGTAGAAATAACATCATCAATATCCATCCAATTTGTGCCTTTTTTGTACTTACATTTCAGCAAGGTTGGGGATGTCTCCCTTCAAGTCTGTCTCCATAGCTTAGGTTAAAGTAAATTCTAAATATGACCAGGCAAAGTTCAAGGGCATTTACTTGCAAGCACTCTTTAGCTCTCTTAGAAATGTGACCTGGTATATCTATGTACCTAGATCTCTAGAGTACGTGGGCACTGGTATTGGCATACAGATGTAGATACACAGATAAAGTGATACCTACTCGGGGGTTTAGAAGTGAAGTTGGGGTGGAGTGGCTGAGTGCAAGGAACCAAACAGGGATCTTTTTCTCTTTGGGTCTCCATCTCAAGGACTCAACTGGAGTCCTCTGAAGCCTTGGCCACATCCAAGTTCCAAGCCGGGGCAGTCAGGAGGAGCAGATAAGAGTGCCACATCTCCCCGCAATCTCAGGGCCACTTTTACTCCTCAGCTCCATCCCTTTCCCCTGTGGTACCCATGACAGCCATCCCTGCAGTGATGGCAGGGGAGAGGGGTCACTGTCTGCTCTCCCCCAGCTCGCAGCCCCGGCATGCGGATCCTACTGCGACAGCACGTGGCACCCTCCCTCCATGGCTCCACGTGACCACATACCACCCGTGACTGTGTTTTCACTTCCCCTGCCTCTGGTTCCCAAACGCCCTGAAGCTCCGTCTATCACTCTGACTTCAGCTAGAACTTGCTCAGGGAGTGATGAATGTGGAGGGCTTTTCGCAGAGGGTGTGGGGGCGGGCAATGCAGCCTTCTCAGCCCATGTCCCGTGGAGGAAAATAACGGGCAGCTCGTGGCCACGTGCACTGAGTTCCACGTGATCACGTTCTCTGAGGCTGAAGCAGATCTGACTGGTTTCCACGGGAAAATAAAATAGGAAAACTCCAGTGATTCCTAAACTGAACTTGTCTCTAATCCTAATGTAACAGAAATGTAGATGATGATCCGCATTTAATAATTTTTTCACGTGTAGGAATGCTGTGTTTTCTAGGATTTGACATTTTCAGCGAGAGAATGACTGTATTTTGTAAATGGAAATACCACTATAGCGTGAAAACAGCATGCTATAAATAGAATGATGTCATTCATTTCCAAAGACTATCAATATACTGGAGCACTGTGAAAATAGTAATAAAAGCGAGATACTTCGCGGCAAACTTTGGGGGTGAGGTTAGGACTGTGACCCACGAGTGATCTTGGGGTGAACGCTACAGTCACAAGCCCACTGGTGAGTATTACTGGGGTCAATGGGAAATGGGTTAAAGAGTTATTGATCTAGTAAGCATGGGATTAAGGAAATAATAGCACCAAATGAACCATACGATTAAACATGAACTTCTAAAGGCACAGTTAAAATTAGCTCTTGTGGATGTTAAGACTTAAAATTTATGTCAAACATGTTTTCCGTAAGAGATTCCCAAGGCTCTATTAGAAAAAAGGACATCACAGCTTTCCCCAATCTTCCAGGTGTCCAAAGAATGTCAAAGACCGATGGAATAGTCTCCACGGAGGAGCAGCACCTTGGGTCACAGTGTCACACATGAGCACACAAAATGGATGAGCAGAGGAAGTCAGCTGAGTCATCCCCTGTGGGGGGACAGCCATGGGGATACAGTAAGTAACCACTTCCCCTGTGGTTATAATGCTGCTAAGCCCCTACTCCGGACCTGTGGGTGGTTCTCACAGGGGCTCTTATGTTCACGGTTTAGCATCTCAGGAGAATCCCCACTCCAAGCCCCCGTATGTAACCAGAGTTTGTCCTCACGTCACATGATGAATTTATCGCAGGAGGCTCTGCCATCAGTTCAGCTCACGTTCTCCTGAGCAGGAAGGGCTTCGCTCTCTCACCTGCAGGGACTTAACGCTGCTGGGCTGGCTGCCTGGCGTGCTGCCTTTGACCTGACCACCGGCCCCCAGGGCTCGGGCTTCCTGTGGTTGTGTCTGCACGCGGGTCGGGTGTACCGGGGTCTCCAAGCTGCCTTCTGCATGGGCCACACAGAGCAGTCCGCCCACAGGTAGTGGTGGGATCCACTGTCAAATGAGATCATCTGGCAGGGATCCCATGATTGTTAGGGAGTCACAGGTCCCCTGCTACTTGTCATAGGAAGAGTAGAGCTCTTTGAATGGCAACATTTAGGGGAATGAAACCTGCAGCATCCTGACACCAGGTCTGAGGGGAAGTGACAGCAAGGGTCGAGGTGAGTATTTGGGTGGTGACAGTCAAAATTGGGCCACCCATCAGGCAAGGCTGTTAGCAAAGGCGACACTCTTAGGAGCAATTACGTGTTCATATACGTGTGCGTGGGGGTGCGGGGTAAGAGAAACCAGAAACGTACGCGGACGAGGACAGAAGGGAGCAAGGGCCCAGGGCCCAACACTACCCGTGTTCAAGGGTGAAAGCAGACCCCCTGCCACCCCTCAGCTCACGTACTGCTGCAGGCATCCCCTGTGGGAGGCAGTGCTCCGTGACTTAGAGCACGCTGTTACCATATCCTGGACAGAAGTTCAATCTGTTCTCTCGTTCAGTCATTCAGCAAGCATGTGAGACCCACTGGTTTCCAGGCCCCTGACTGACTGTCGGAAACGTATGATTAAGACATAGCCCTTGCCCTTGATGAGATCACAGTCTCTAGGGAGAAAGAAAGACAAGCAGATAATGACTCAACGCCAGAGAAGTACACATGACAGCCATGGGGACCCAGTAAGTAACTCAGGGGGTGGAGTCAGGGAACCCCAAGGAGGCAATCCGCGCTCGCTCAGCGGAGAAGGCAGGGTGGGCCAGTTCAAAGGTTGGCCTGGAGCTGCGAAAGGACTGGGTGGGAACAGAGCTGGTGGGGGTGGGGTTGAGGTGGGAGGTGAGGGGGAGAAGGAATCAGAACGGATTGAGTACACCAAGCCAGACTGGGAACTCCCTCCTGCAGGCCAGACGAGGCAGATCTGAGTGAGGTTTGCCATCGGGGACCAAGAAGATGGGGACAGGTCAGGTCTGGGAAAGAAAGCAACTCAACTGCTCTTGGACGTGTTGAATTTGAGATGCCTGAAGGTCATCCAGATGCAGCTGAGATACAGGCTGGGGGGCTCGGGACACAGAATTCAAAGAGCTGCATCTTAAGTTTTCTGGGCCATTCTTGATTTCATGTACCTGCATTCTTTTCAGTAGGAAAATTAATTAAAAAAAAACTAAATGTGATTAATTTTATATCTCTTTTCTTATTAAGTTTTATACCCCCCCCATACATTAACAAATAAAAATAACCCCCAAAACCAAAAACCAAAAACTGTGTAACTCAGCTTAGGTTTAAAAATACTCTCACATATCTATGGCCCAGTTCACTTTTATCTTGCAAATGAAAGTTCTTAGGCTCACAAAAGAATTCAGAAACAGTGCTTGGATCAGCACAAATTCATCATCATTAGAGAAAAACCACCTCAGAGCCTACGCCTTAATGAATGTGAGTCAAAGACAGTATATTTTTAAAATCATGAATCAGGATGACCACTGGCATTGATGTCACGGGTAAAGACCATATATTCTTCACAGTTAAAAACAAGCCCATGAATTCAGCTACCGCTCACTACCTCTCCAGTATAATTCATTCTACTCTTCTACTATATACAATAAAGATACAGAAAGTGACTAACTAAATGGGATCTTTAAAACTCTACTTAAAAGCTCAGAGAAGAGAGAAACAGCAGACAAGATGGCGCTGGCATTTGTTCAAGAAACCTACGCAGCTTACTGAGGTTGTGACATGGGCAGAATAAATGCACATCAACCCCCACCAGGGACTTCCCCAGCCCCAGTGGTTCCCAGACCATGGCCCCACAAGCCTCCATCAGAGCATGGCTGGACGACCCCACAGCCTCCATCAGTCAGAACACTTAAATGTTCTGGAAGTACTATCAATAGAAAGAGCTCTCAGTCAAAAAATGTTGAATTTACCCTGCACACCTTGCAAATCTTTCCCCCCTAATTCTAAGTTTTAAGTGTTGCCTAAATTAGGTTATCTGAAGGTCATGATCACAATTAAAAGTGACTGACTTTTTGGAAGTTTCCTTGAATGTCAGTCTTAGGTGTCATAATAAAGTCCCTCATACATATCTAGTAGGTATAAATGAACAGGAGAAAAAAAATAAACAGAGCTGTGAGGCAACTGCTCATCACTCTCTGCAGATGAAAGCTTCTTGTTAAGAAATAAACTGAGGTATATTAAAAATGCAAAGAGTTTTTTGAGCAAAAATCTATTTGAATTGGGCAGTGCCAAAGTGGAGGTAGTTAAGAGCGATCCACTGACAGGAGGTGGGGAGAGGCTTTTATAGACAAAAGGTGGAAGGAAAGCAAGGAAATTATTGGTTGGCCAAACCTGAAAGCCTAGTTGGCTGTTTGTGATTGGCTGCCCTTAGGTTTTGATTGTATAACCTTGAGGCACTGACAGGCCTAGATTTTGGTTTGATTACATAGGTCACCACAGCATTAGAGCCACCTCAATCTAACAGCTTCCTTGTTTAATAAATTTAATGCTCTATTAGTCCTTCCCTACCTTATATGTGTGTGTGAGCGAGGGGATATGCACATCCATATGCACACGTATAACACACACACATATGTGTGTGTACGAGGTCGGACAATTAATTTCATGAACTCATCCTAGAAAAAGGGCTCCATACCTCATTGCTGAATGTCACCATGGTCACCTTAGAAGTATTCCCCTTGGATAAGCTGTGCACCAACGTGTGCCTAGTCCACCCCTCAAAGCAATTTTGGAACTCTTTTTCTGGAATGGCCATCAGAGCTGTCATCATACCAATTCAGTTCATGAACTTGCCATCATGTGTTGACACTGGCGGCACTGTACAAACAACTCGGTGTCATAACCTTGGCACCTTACCGAGTTGTTTGTACAGTGTTGCCAATGTCAGGGCACGGTGGCCAATTTGTGAACTTAACTGTCAGATTTTGGGTATGATGCCAGTTCTGATGCTCATTCCAGAAAAGAGAGTTCCAAAACCGCTTTGAAGGGTGGGCTAGATGCTGGCATCGGCGCACAGCTTCCCAAGGGGAATACTTCGAAGGTGACAGTAGTGATAGTCAGCAATGTGGGATGGAGCACTTTTTCTCAGACGAATTCATAAAATTAATTGTCCGACCTCGTATATTCTTCAAAATTTCCAAAAATCCCATAAGACCAAGTGATTAAACAATTTTTTTTGTACTTTCCCAACCCCTCCCCCCAAAATGTCTGACCATCTGCTGAGTTCAGAGCACACTCCTTACTTGAAAAAGAACTTCAGAAATGACCTTGAGAAGCACTTGTCCTCAGTCTTCTCAGGGAAGGCCAGCTCAGAACAGGGCATCCATTTACCCAGACACAGAACAAGGTCCAGAAGCTTCCTAGGAAGGGGCAGGGGACCCAGCACACAACCTCAGACATCTGGGCTGCACGATGCCCCTGAATTTTGAGCTCTGGACAGAAAGGCATCGGAAGCAGCCAAAGAGAAAGGTCAGGTGCCCTCAGAGAAGCCCCGACTGCACTGCCCCTCCCAGTCCCTGAGCCTCCTGCGTCGTCTGTTCAGCTAAACCGCTGTGGAAGAGCCCTCCAGCCGTCCAGAGTCCCGAGTGTCTGGGGAGACAGGTGAAGTCCTCCCGCACAGCCGGCCTGCCTGCGCAGAGCACCTTTAACAGGGCTCCCAAGTTCGCCTTTGTTCTTAACGCTCTCTGAGCTCACAATGGAGCCTTAACTCTGTAGGGTTCGGAGGAAAGTTTGTTTTTCTTTAAGTGATAACGTTTTTCCCCAATCCACCCTGAAAAGCTTTACGAGAGATTTTTTCAAAGGCGTGCGAGGGCTGTCCGGAAAGTATCTGGCCATGCAATATGGAAAACAGAGGCGTTTGTGGCCGGTCTCTTTCCGGACAGTGTGTGGTAACAAATGAAAGAGCACGCCTCCTCTACCTTAGCTTGTGACTCAGAAGCCCTGGCCCTGGGCTGAAGAACTTCAGCAGATGGGGTGCAGTAAGGGATCGGGGCTCTCAGGCTGCGTGGAGGAGCGAGACAAAGCCAGAGGGTGAAGCGGTGTGTCCAACACGACAGGGACAAGGTAAGGGGAAGTGGCTATGAGCGATTCCCGGAGAGATTGTGGCTCGCTCCCTCAGGCGGGCTCTGGGTCCCAGTCGGCCTGGCAGGAAGCCCAGGAAGCAGAGCATTAACCGGGTCAAACCCAGGCATCCAGGAGGCATGGACCGGAACTTCAAGGTGAGGAGGAAGAAGAGCACGGCATGGCCCCACGAGTCCATCACAGCCCCGTTTGACACCAAAGCCCTCTGAGCTTCCTGACCAGAGAAGGGGCGGGCCGGGGGACAGAGAGATGGAGAAACATGCTGATCAGATGATAAAAAAAAAAAGAAATAGGATGTTTTCAGCAAATTTCAAGCAAGCAGGAAACAATGATGTTGTTCAAACACATGGAAAGATATTAGACAGACAGCAACTTCAGCTTTGTGTAAATCACAATACATTTCGGGGCACTGAGTTACCCCTCGATAATGCATATATTCAAACACTTTGGAAAAGTAACAAAGCAAAAATGCATGAGAAAATTATCATTTCAATGGTTCCCTACAATATATAGCATTTATTAGCCTTCTAGAATCCACTCAGTCCTCCTGCCTAGAGGAGCCTGGCTGACCTAAGTACCCCATACACAAGGAAAGAGGGGTACCACGGAAAACAAAGCCTCCTTCCCCATGGGACGGCCCGCACAGCCCGGGGCTCTCTAACCACGCCAGCGCATGCTAACACGTCCCTCCAGAGAGACGTGACGCAGACACTGCGCGTGTGCCTGGTTTCCTGCATGCGACCCGTTCCCTACGCAGAAGGGCTACTATCAGAAACACCGTGCTGCTCCTGGCTGTTCTTTTTCACAGCCCACAGCTGATCACCGTGGCACGCACAGGAATAATCGAGTGCTGTGGAATATGTCTCCTGAACTCGACGATCAACTTCTTGAGGGCCCAGCTTTGAAACAAGCTCTGCTCATAACCGGGGGAAGTGACCGTGGGCAGGCCGTGGCGGCTCCCAGGAAGCAGACATTTTTTTCCCTAAAGCAAAGGAGATCCAAACCCCAAAGTCTCTCATGGGGGAGGCCTGGCCCAGTTTCTGGCAAAGGGAAGGTTTAAGAAGTGACAGAAGCACGAGACAAGGATGCTACAGGGATCCGATGACATACGAACGAGATGATTCACTGGTGCCGGAATTGCGTTCTCTTTCGTGCGTGTCTAGCACATGAGATCCACTCAGCTGGCCGGGACCGGAGGAGAAAGCCCCAGGCCACACAGCAGGAGAGAAGGTGTCCCCATCCGACGCAGCCAGTAAGTGCGCACGCACGCGCAGCAGCAAAGAGCGACCCCAGGCGGAAGTGAACAGATGCTGCACCCCCCGAACTCCTGACGTGCTAACCCACAGCTCCGAGGGGGCCAATGCCCACGTGACCACAGGTAACAGCTGGTCCTGGGGTGAAGGCCACAGATGTCAAAAAGGTCAGAACCTGAGTGCTAGCGGAACCCAGCACAACGCCAGCAGGTAACCGCCGAACATTTCCTTCCTGTGACTCCCCCCCACTCCCTGAGCAAATGCTAGCTGCTCAAAGCAGCGGCCAGCACGGCCGGGAGATGGGCGCATCTGACCCAGCTGCGTGGACTCACACAGTGCAATTCCCTTCTCCTGCTCGACCCACTAGCTATTCCCAGCAAAACCCATGCAGGGACCCACCCTTGCACCGTGCCTGGGACTTCGCGGTGAGCCCGCGGCGCCGCTGCCACACGAGCCCTCCTCCCTCGGATGCCGGGCCAGCCACCTTCGCGGGCACGCGCGCGGGCACCCACACACCTGCTTCCACGTGGCCTCGGACCAATGTCCTGGCCCCTGGGGGGCAACGGAGAAGGGCACTGAGATGTGGGGGGCTTTCAGGTCGGGCGGGGGGCACTCGGGGCTGCTGCTGCATACCCAGGAGGCCTCCAGCTGCTTGGGAGAGAGGGAGCTGAGCTGCCGCTCCGGAATCTCAGTGCTTACCCGCCCTCATCGACTGCCCAACGCAGACGGTCGGGGCGGGACCGGTTCTGCCCCTGCAGACCACAGCGAGTGTGTCCCCCACTGTGGACTCGAGCAGGGGCTGCTTTGGAAGCAACTCTGCGTGCACTGATAGCAAAGTCACCCGACCACACGGAAGCAAGCTGGAGAAAGCAAAAGTGTGGTGAGACACACACATGGCAGGGGACCCGCGCGGGCTGTCCGGAAAGGACCCAGCCACGGCACAGGCAGAGGCATCTATGGCCGGATTTTCTTTTCTGGGCAGCCCTCGCATTTCAAATTCCAAGGATGATTAAAGGGGCACGTAGCTACCAGATGAGCCAGGTCACGGCCCATCCGGGGTCCGGCAGAAGTAAGGCCCGGGCTTGGGCATTTCCAGGACGAACCTCAGGGTGTGGCGCTCCCTCTGCACCTGGGGTGCTGTCGGTCAGCGTTGTCAAAGCGGAGGGGAGAGGATGGGACACGCCGAGGCTGCTCGGCGAGGCACGCCGCCTTCCCGTCCTGCCTCACGTGCTTCACTGGGCTGCGTTCCCGTCCCCAGGCCCCCTGCGGGTCCCGGCGATGGAGGCCTCCCAGGAGGGACCCTCCGCGGCCGGGGAGCCCTCAGCCGGCCCCGGAGGCTGTCGAGAGCAGCTGGCGGCCGCACCATCTCTGCAGATGCCTGCTGGTTGCCAACATGCTTCCCAGAAGCAAATGCCAGGGCTGAGCGGGCTCTGCCAGACACAAACAGGCACACGGAAGGGGCGAAGGTCATGGGACAGGCACGAGGCGGGCAGGCCCAAATGCCACCCCGACGCTCCTCCTAACCGACACCGCCTGCTACCGACCGCGCTTTACAGCCGCTCCTGACGAGAGCGGAGCTTGTGGGCTCCCTCACGGTCTGCACGACGCGCGTGCCAGTGGGGACCTCGCTCTCCGCAGGCCGTCCCCACACCGAAGCCGAGCGACGCTGTCAGGTCCCTGGGGACCCCCAGCCTCCCCGCGTTGTGCAGAAGCACCGCGCGGGGTCTGGCTCACCTTCCCGCCTTCCCGGGAGCCCACGCGCCCGTCACCAAAGGTGTGCTGCACACTCCCGTGCCCCTGCCACTTCCCATACGTACTGACGGTGAAAGGAGCCGTGTCATTGCCTTTGCGAGGCTCGCTGTAACCACCAAAAGCGGATGACAGATTGCTAACTCATCGCGCACTTTGACAAGCGTTCCAAAGGGCCTACTGCGGTGCCGCGGGGGCGCATCTCCCGGGAGAGGCTGGGTCCGGAAGGCCTCTCCGCAGGGAAGGCTTCGGGCAGGCAGAGCGGGGGAAGAGCCCACCAGACAGAGGGACACGTGTGCGAAGGCTCAGAGGCGGGCACAGCCGGACGAGTGAATGCAGGTGACGCGGGGGCAGTCAGGGGACAGCCACTGGACAGGCAGGTGAGCTGGCAGGTCAGGCAGTGAGCATCACTGAAAGTGCAGCAGAAGCTGCTCGGGGGGCTCGGGGGGAAACAGGACCTGCGTTACGTCAGACGGCGGAAAGGTGGACCGGGCCGGAGAAAAAGCAGAAAGGGAGGGCCGACACGGGGCGGGGACTGCCCAGGCCCCCCGGCCGCCACTCTCCCCGCTTCCTCCGCACGACGAGGACCCCAATCTTCTCCTGGAGAGCAGCGGGCCGAGCCACACCGGTGTGTGCCCCACCGCCCTGGCCTCTGGGCCAGGCCCCGCGCGATACATCTGCACAACGAGGCGTCAGCGAACGTCTGCTGGGGGTTTGGGCAAGGTCTGCGCTGCCACTCTGAAGGTGCCGCCCCTGCCCCATCCCTTCTCTTCTGTGAGTCCGGCCTATTCGTGTGTGTGTGTGGGGGGGGGGGGCAGGAGCAGTAGTGGTCATCTCAGATAACCATGCAGGACAGGCTAACACATCACAGAAACCTCAGGCCTGAGAGCCCGGAACCACCGAACCAGTGCTGACAAACACGGGGACGCGGATTTTACCGTGTGGGAGAAGGAAAAGTTCGTTTAGTTCAGGCAAGGGTCGGAAGGGTCTCCTGGGACCCACAGGTGGACAGCATATCTGCCTGACACACACCAGGTGATTACGGGGTGCAGGGTGGACAGCATGTCTGCCTGACACACGCCAGGTGATTA
>PVJL010012227.1:0-5000 GCA_004026885.1 Lyroderma lyra
ATGATTTCACTCATATGCGGAATATAAAACTGAAAGCAAAGAAAAAAAGAAATGAACAAACAAATAACCCATGGACACAATCGATAGTTTAATGTTTATTTGGGGACGAGTGGGTTAGGGAGGGGAGAAAGGGGAGGGGGTGGGAGAGGAGGGGGGGAAGCTAAATATAAGGTGATGGAAGGAGAAGTCACATTAGGTGATGAACTTATTATACAACAAGTTGACAATGCACTGTAGAATTATATGCCTGAAACCTATGTAATCCTTGCTAACAGATGTCACCCCAATAAGTCTAACAATAAAAATGAATTAAAAAAAAACAAAAAAAAAAAACAATGATTATAGGGATGCTAAATGACCTCAATAAAAACTTTAAAAAAAAATAGGAAACATGAAAATGTAGATAGAAAACATAAAAATGGAGCCAGTCACTCATAATATAATAACTTAAATTAAGAATATATTAGAGGGTACAATGGTAGATTAGATGAAGCAGAAGATCAAATCAGCAATTTAGAAGTTAATGTAACAGAAACGTCCAATTGAAATAGCCAAACAAAACAAAAACATCCAAAAATTAATGGTAGTTTAAGGAATCTCTGGTACAACATCAAGTATAACACCATTTGCACTATATGGGTGCCAGAACAAAAAAAGAAAGCATGATATTGAAATAGACATAAAAGTCCAAGAAGCACAGAGTTTCAAACAAGATGAACCCAAAGAGTCCCACACCAAAACATACCACAATTTGAATGATAAAGGTTAAAGACATAGAATCTTAAAATCAACGAACAGTTACTTATCTGGGACCTCCCATAAACTTTCTTTTTTTATTGTACAATTACATTTAACATACAATATTATATTAGTTTTAGATGTATGGCATAGTGATGAAACATTTATAAAACTTATTAATTCATAACCTTAATAAATCTGGTACCCATCTGACACCATACATAGTTATTACAATATTTTTTACTGTATGCTTCATGATGTGGTTTACATCCCCTCACCATGTTGTAACTATAGATTTGTACTCAATCTCTTCTGTTTCACTCACCTCTCCAATCCCTATCCATCTGGCAACCATCAAAGTGTTTTCTGTATCTATGGGACTGTTTCTGTTTTATTTGATTATTTTGTTCACTTACATGTGAAATTATATATTTGCTTTTCTCATCCTGACTTACTACACTCAGAACAATACCCTTTAGGTCCAACCAAGTTGGTGCAGATAACAAGATATCACTGCTTATTTATGGCTGAGTAATATTCCATTGTATATGCACACTTTCTATATTCAGTATTATTTTATATTTATTTTATGTGTACAACATAGTAATTAGACATTTGTATAATTTAAAAGGTGATCCCCTAACTAGTCTAATACCCACCTGTCTCTATACTCATATATAGTTATTATCATAATATTCCCTATATTTTAATACATATTCCAATGACTACATTATACCTACCAATTTGTACTTTTTAATACCTTCACCTTTTCAATCTGTCCCCAACTACCATCTCAACAAATCTAGATCTATCTGATACTGTACAGTTATTACAATAGTATTGACTGTATTCATATTGCTATACCCTACATAGCCATTACTACTTTAAAGCAACCAATTTTTACTTTTTAATCTCTTCCTCTTTTGTTATCCATATCCCTAACCCCCTTTCATCATTTGGCAAGCATCCAAATCTTTTCTGTATCTATGAGGATTTTTTCTGTTTTCTTTGTTTATTTTTTTCTTTAGCTTCCACATATAAGTGAAATCAAATTGTATGTCTCTGTCTGACACTCTACTCAGCACAACACTCAAAATGCGTTTTCATTTGCACTTTTAATCCATTTAAATGAAAAGTAATTGTTGATAGATATATAGCTTTTACAATTTTATGTTTCACAAGTTTGATTTATTTTTCTTCTTTAAATAAGTTCCTTTCACATTCTTTGAAATAATGGTTTGGTGGTGATGGGCTTTCATAGCTTTTCCTTGTCTGGGAAGCTTTTTATCTGTCCTTCAATTTTGAATGATAGCCTTGATGGATAGAGGGATAGAGTAATCTTGGTTGTAGATCTTCTCTGCTTTTCATCATGTTGAATATTTTCTGCAAATCCCTTCCAACCTGCAAGGTTTCTGCAGAGAAATCAGCCAAGAGTCTAATGGGAGCTCTGCTGTATGTTACTAGTTGCTTTCCTCTTGTTGCTTTTAGGATTCTCTCTTTGTCTTTAACATTTGCCATTTTAATTACAATGTGTCTTTGTGTGGACCTATTGGTGTTAATTTTATTTAAGACTCTCTGTCCTTTCTGGGCATGTATGTTTATTTTCTTTGCCAGGTTAAGAAAGATTTTAGTTATTTTTTCAAATAGGTTTTCAAATTTTGCTCTCTTTTCTGCTTCTGGTACCCTTATAATGTAAATGTTCTTATGCTTGATGTTGTCCCGAAGGTCTCTTAAATTACCTTTATTTTTTTGGATTCTTTATTTTTCTTGCTATTCTGATTGGGTGTTTTCTTCTACCTTGTCTTTCAAATCATTGATTAGATCCTCTGCTTCATCTCATCGGCTCATAATTCCTTCTATTGACTTCTTTATTTCTGTTATTGTATTCTTTACTTTTGCATAATTCTTTTTTATGGTTTCTCTGTCCTTCTTTGGGCTTGCTATCTCTTGGTTAAAGTTATTACTAAGTTTCTTGAGCATCCTTATAGCCATTGTCTTTACCTCTGTATCTAATATGTTACTTGTCTCCATCTCATTTAGTACTTTTTTTTGAAGTTTTCTGCTGTTTTTAAATTTAGAGTGTATTTCTTTGCTTCCTCATTTTAGTTGCCATTCTGTGTTTGATTTTATGTATTAGGGAGCTGTTCTACACCTTCCAGTATTGTTGATAGCCTTTTGTAGTAGATGCCCTGTGTGCACAGTCTCTCTGGTAGCTTGCACTGGATGCTCTGGTAGATTATTGTTTGGAGCCAGTGCTGTGTCTGAAGTTACTCAATGAAAGTCTAAAAGCACACTGAGGCCAATTGTCACCCACAGGGAGCCTGCAAACTTTCATAGTTTTCCAAGAAATATTGTGGGTGGGGCTGACTTCTCACCAGAGAAAGTGCTTCCATTATTTGGGGATTTGGGTAGAGTGGGGCCCAATGAATTAGCAGGGTGGAGTAAGTGAAGCTTACCAGTACAATCAGATTCAGATTTGGCTGTATGTGGGGAGGGTGAAACACAGGAAATTTGATTCTAGCTGGTGTGGGCTGCACAGGAAAAGGACTACACTCAGAAAAAGTGGTGACAGTCCTTTAGCTCTGACCCCAAAGCCACACATCTCAGTCTTTCCCCATATGTCTCAATACACTTCTGAGTCAGTGTCCCTATGCCAGAGCCCAGGAAGAGTGCCCACAAGTGACTATATTTGTGTGTGGGCATTTTAAAATGATATCTGGTTTTCACACAGCATTCTGTCCTACTCAGATGGTTGAAATTCAAACTGCTTTTATAGACAAATGCTGTAGGGTTTCTCTTCCCAGCACCAGAACTTTGATTTGGGGGGCTTGTTTTGGGGATGGAATTGCTTGCTTTTCTGGGGGAAACCTCTGCAGCCAAGCATTTTCTCATGATTCTCAACCACTACATGGAAGTTTGGGTCTAGCTTGTTTCACATTTCTTCTCCTACTAGTCTCAGTGTGGCTTCTTCTTTTTATCCTTAGTTAAAAACAAACAAACAAACAAAGAAACAAAAGAAAAAAAAACCTTCTGTTCAGCTAGACTTCAGATGATTCTCCAACTAAGGTATTATATAATTAGTTGTAGTATTAATTTCTTCATTAAACAAAGCAGGCACAATGTTTATCAACTCTGCCACCTTGGATTTCCCCTGAATTGTCAGTTGATTTCTTAATAGAAACTTTGCAAGCCAGAAAAAATTTGGCAAAAAATATTCAAAGTGATAAAAAGCAAGAATCTACAACCAAGATAATTCTACCCAACAAAGCTATTGTTGAGAATTGAAGGACAGATAAAGAGATTCCTACAAAAAAATAAAGCTAAATGAGTTCATCAACACCAAGCCAGTATTAAAAGAAATGCTAAAGGTGAATTTTTAAAAAGAAGAAAAAGATCAAATGTATAAAAAAGAAAATGGTAATAACTACATATTTATCAACAATTGCTTACAATGTAAGTGGGTTAAATGCTCCAATCAAAAGATAGGTTTTCTGAGTGGATAAGGAAACAAGACCCTTACATATGCTGCCAATAAGAGACTCACTTCAGATCAAAAGACAAATACAGACTGAAAGTTTAGGGATGAAATAAGTTATTTTATAAAAATAGAAAGAAAAGCAAAAACCTAGAATAGCAATGTTTTTAACAGACAAAATAAACTTAAATGAAGGCTATACCAAGAAACATAGGAGGACCCTATTATCCCACTTCTGGGTATTTATGCTAAGAAACCCAAAACACTAATTTGAAGGGCTGTCTGGAAAAAAATCCAGCCATAATTGCCCCAATTTTTTATATTACGTTGCTAGATACTTTCCAAAAAGACCTAATATATTTATTACAGCATTATTTACAAAAGTCAAAATATAGAGGTAACCTGGTAATCAATGTATATTTGAATTAATAAAGAAGAGGTGGTATATATACAGAGCAAAATATGGCACAGCCATACACAAGAATGAATCTTTGTTATCTACAATATCATGGATGAACCTAGAGAATATTGAACTGAGCGTAATAAGGAAGCCTTAGAAAGACAAATGCCATTAGTTTTATTTTTACATGTTTGTTGAATGCAAATAAAAAAATAAATGTATAAACAAAACATAAACCATCTAACAGATACAGATAACACTCTTATAGTTACCAGTTAGGAGGGCCATTGAGGTGGTAGGTAAAAATATATAAGAGATTAAGAAGTACAAATTGGTGGTTACAAAATAGTCATGAGGATTTAAAATATAACGCAAAAATGTAATCAA
>PVJL010012227.1:7500-38369 GCA_004026885.1 Lyroderma lyra
TATTTTCTTTTTTTTTTTTTGATGTGCTTCTTTAATGATATATGAAAAAAACACAGATGAAAGTGGGCTAAAATTTGGCACATATAATAATAATAAGTCACATAATAAAATTGTGTACTAGTACTTTAAACTTTTGGATAACCACTATGTTCTACAAATTTCTTGACCACTCTGTGTATATGTGTGTGTATGCGTAAAAAATTTATTCATTAAAAATAAATAGTAAAATCTTGCCATTTTCAACAGAATAGATGAACTTTGAGGATGTTAGGTTAAATAAAATAAGTCAGACAGACAAATATGAATACCATATAATTTCCCTTATTGTATAACCTTAAAAAAGAGAAAAAAGAAAAACAAAGCAAAGCAAAACAAACTTTATAGATACAGAGAGGTTAAAAAATGGGTGAAGGGTATCAAGAGGTACAAACTTCTATATACAAAACAAATAAGGCATGGAGATGAACTTTAGAACATTTTAACTATAGTCAATAATACAATTATGTTATTTTAAATTTGCTAAGACAGATTGTAACTAACCTTATTGTGGTAATCTTTGTGCAATATATAGAAGTGTTGAATAATTATGCTGTACACATGAAACTATTATACTTTAATACAAATAAATAAATAAATAAATGATTGAGCTACTATGCCATGAATAGATATAGCATTAACTTAAATGCATAATGCTAAGAGAAAGAAGCTAACTATAATAAGGATAAATACAATTATTTCAATTGTATTCAATTTTGGAAAAAGCAAAAGTGTAAAGACTGTATTGATAGAATAATCAGTATTTGTGGGGATTTTTCAGTGAAATTTTGTAGGCTAAGTGGAAGCACAAAAAATTTTTAGAATCCTGAAAGCATAATGTATGATAGTGCAATGGTGGATACATTTGTCATAAGCCAAAACTGTATAACACAGTAAACCCTAATGAAAATTATGCACATTAATAATAATAGTGCATCAATATTGGTTCAATAATTGTAACAAATTTACAACATTAATGCAAGATAATAATAATAAATAAATCACTTTTGGTTTAGAGAGTGGAGTTAAGAACAATGTGAATATTTTGCATATTTACTCAAAATTTTTATAAACCCTGAAACTTTTCTCAAAAATTTCTGTTAATTTTAAAACATGAATTAGAAAAAAATAATAAAAAATAATAACTTAAAATTAATTTCAGAAAAACACAGAACAAAATTGCATCTTATGCTAGCTGAAATATCTTTAAAAAGTTGGGCATAGGAGTTCCCTGATGGTGTAGTGGCTTACGGCTTCGATGTTGGTGCTGTCAGCGCTGTGGCCTGGGTTCAATTCCCAGTCAGGGAGCTACCCACATACCAAAAAGCAAAAAAAATAAATAAATAATAAAATAAATAAAAAGTTGGGCATAGATCAATAAAGTAAAAACCAAAACACAATAAATTCAAACTAGAAGAATGTTTTTTGAAAACATCAATAAAATTTATAAATTTCAACTAGATTAACCAGATTAAAAAGAGGGAGAGTCAGAGAGAGCAAGATTGCGACTAGGGAAGAAGTCCCTAAAGCCTCTCCCAGAAAACACAATTGAACGGCTGTCCAGTAGCCAAGAAAGAGGACACTGAGTGATTCAATGACAGCTGAGAAATCCATGCATCGCAAGAAAGCACCTGAAAGTTGGATAAAACGGGGCGAGAGGCAGAGACAGATTGTGATAGGACCTCATCGCTGCTGACTATTCTGGAGCAGCACAGTGCACAGGAGGGGGTAGGTCAAGAGGCGACAAGAGTGAAAGCCAGTCAAAGTGGCAGAATGGTGGGAGATTGTGGGGGTGCTGGGCTTTAGAGCAGCGTGTTGTGGACAGAGCTTGAGGACTAGCTTCTGAAGCTTTGGGGTAATAAGAGGGCTGAGTGAGGAATTTGAACTAGCTGCCAGCCAAGGTGGGGCCCCAGAGACAGCACCTCAGCTCCTGGCACCTACGTAGCCCACAGCATATGCACATATGGCTCCTCCACAGGGCTGCAATTCCTGGCCCATGGTGAAGGTGACCTGGTGGCTTTTGCGTGACCCGTGATATCTGGCCCACAATTTTGGACTTGTAGTTCACGCACACACAGCGCCCATACATGGTGCGCACCTGCAGATTCTGCCCTGAACAGCTGGTCACTGGAAGAGGCCCAGGAAGAAAGGCAGGTTTGATAGCATTTGCCCAAGCCAGCAAGAGCAGGCTCAGCCTGCATCCCCCAGTTTCCCCAGCTTAGGGCAGGAGGTGGAGCTACACCAGCATGCTTTTTGTTGGCTTCTCCCCTTTCTTGCAGCCTCCCCAATGAACTGCAGGAAGCTGAGGGACCACAGATAGATGTGCACTGCCTCCAAACATGGCTAGTGACCAGAGATAAGGCCTAAAAACCTCCCCTCTCTCCTTAAACTTGGTTCCCAGTGCCACCTAGTATCTTTCCTACAGCAAGACACCACAAAAGTACTAATCAGGGATCCTAGGCTCTGCTAAACATAACACCCTCATGCCAAAGAGGATGAACTCAGCAGACGTCATAAATTCCTTATTATCTAAAGCTGCTCAGAAAGAGAAATATCCAAAAAAGTGTCTCATAGAAATTTCTGAACTAAGTGACAGAGAATTTAAAATACCCAGTGTAAAGGCTCTGAGAGAAATGAAAATGTACTGGCAGAACACCATAGCAGAGGTGAACAAGCTAAGAAAGGAAAGCCATGAACAAAAGAAACAATTTAACAAAGAAACTTAAAACATAAAGAAGATAGAGATGGAAATTAAAGAAATAAATAATACAATAAAAGAAGTGATAAATGAAATAATGTCATAGGAAACAGGGCCAACCAGATGGAGAAAAGAATTAGTGATATCAAATATTAGAACACGGAAACATCACAAAAAGAAGACAATCGGGAATATAGAACCAAAAGGATTGAAAGAACTCTGCAAGAACTATCTGGCTCCATGAGACAAAACAACATCAGGATAATAGGATTAGAAGAAGGAGCAAAGCACTCTACAGAGAACCTATTCAAAGAAATAGTATATTAGAACTTTCCAAACCTATGGAAAGATCAAGAACCCCAAATTCAAGAAGAAAACAGGTCCCCTAGATACCTGGATCCTAGCAGATCTTCTCCAAGACACATTGTACTGAAGATGTCAAAAACTGAAGACAGACAATTCTCAAGGGAGCGAGGAAAAAAAGAACTATAACCTTTAGAGCACTGGTTCTCAACCTTCCTAATGCTGCAACTCTTTAATACAGCTCCTTATGTTGTGGTGACCCCCATAAAATTATTTTCATTGATACTTCATAACTGTAATTTTGCTACTTTATGAATAGTAATGTAAATATCTGATGTATGTTTTCCGATGGTCTTAGGCGTCCCCTGTGAAAGGGTCGTTCGACTCCCAAAGGGGTCATGACCCACAGGTTGAGAACCGCTGCTTTAGAGGAAAACACATCAGGTTGCCATCAGAATTCTCAGCAGAAACTTTACAAGCCTGGAGGAAGTGGAATCACATATTCAAAACTTTAAAAGACAGAATCTTTCAGTCAAGAATAAATTATCCAGGAAAATTATCTTTCAGATATGAAGGTGGAATAAAGACCTTCTCAGAAACACAAAAGCAAGGAATTTGCCAGCACAAGGCTGGCAATTCAGGAAATACTGAAGGAGGTTCTTATACCTGAAACAAAACATCATGACAAATGGAATAGAGTTGGGGCAACAAGAAAGTAACAAAAATGAAAAAATAAAAAAAAATAATGGCAACAGGAAATCCTCACATATCAATCATCACTGTAAATGTTAATGGACTGAACTCACCAATAAAAAGACACAAAATAGCAGACTGGATTAAAAAACAAAACTCATTCATATGCTGTCTCCAAGACACACACCTCAGTCATAAGGACACAGACTCAGAGTGAAAAGATGGGAAACTATACTCTAAGCAAATAGTAAACAGAGAAAAGCAGAAGTTGCCATACTGGTATCTGATAAAATAAACTTCAGGTTAAAAAAGATAGCAAGAGACAATGATGGACATTACATAATGATAAAAGGCACAATACAACAACGAGAAGATTTGACACTAATTAATATATATGCTCCCAACCAGGAAGCACCAGAATATACAAAGCAACTACTAACAAACCAGAAAGGACAAACTGACACAATCATTGTGGAGGACTTAAACTCACACTTAACAGCCGTGGATAGGTCATTCAAACAGAAAATAAATACAGAAATCTCAGCTTTAAATGACACATTACAGCATTTGGACAGAATTCATATTTATACGACACTTCATCCTGCAATAAGAGACTATACTTTTTTTCCTACTGCACATGAAACATTCTCAAGGATAGAACGCATGCTGGAACACAAACATAGCCTCAGCAAATTCAAGAAGATTGAAATCATACCAAGTGTATTCTCAGACCAAAAAGCTTTGAAATTGGAGATGAACTGTGAAAGGAAAGAAGAAAAAACCACATATACCTGGGGATTAAACAACATCATATAAAAAAAATGACTGGATAAAAAAAATAAAAGAGGAGATTAAAATATATATAGAGGAGTTCCCTGATCGTGTAGTGGCTTGGGGCTTCGGCGCTGGTGCTGTCGGCGCTGCGGCCTGGGTTCGGTTCCCGGTCGGGGAGCTGCCCACATACCAAAAAGCAAAAAAAAAAATAAAAAAATAAAATAAAATAAAATAAAATATATATAGAAACTAATGACAATGAAAATACAATATATCAAAATTATTGAGACACAGCTAAAACAGTAATAAGAGGGGAATTTATATCATTAAAGGCCTATCTTAAGAAACAAGAGAAATCACAAGTAAACACCTTAGCATTCCATCTTAAAAACTAGGAAACGAAGAGCAGACAAAACCCAAAGTCAGAAGAACGAAAGAAATAATAAAAATTAAAGCAGAACTAAACCAATTAGAGAACAGAAGGACAATAGAAAAAATTAATATTACAAACAGTTGGTTCTTTGATCAAGTCAATAAAGTTGACAAACCCCTGGCTACACTAATCAAAGGACTAAAGGAAAGGACATAAATATTCAAAATTAGAAATGAAAGGGGAGAAATTACCACTGATACCACAGAAAGAAAAAATATTATAAGAAAATATTTTGAAGGGCTTTATGCCACTAATTTAATAACCTAGAAGAAATGGAGAAGTTTTAGCCACAGCAATCAGGCAAGAGAAAGGAATAAAAGTATCCAAATTGGGAAAGAAGAGGTCAAATTATCACTCTTTGCAGATGACATGATCCTTTATGTAAAAAATTTCAAAGATTCCATCAGGAAACTATTAGAAACAATAAATGATTACAGCTAAGTCACAGAATACAAAAATCAATGTGCAAAAATTCCTATATACAAAAATTGAACCCTCAGAAAAAGAAATGAGGGAGTCAATTCTTTTTGCTATTGCAACAAAAAGAACGAAATACCTGGAAATTAACTTAACAAAGAATGTGACAGTCTTATACATTGAAAAATATAAAACACTTTTGAAAGAAATTGAAGCAGACACAAATAAATGGAAAGATATCCCCTGTTCATTGATAGGAAGATTTAACATTGTTAAAATGGCCATTTTGCCCAAAGCAATCTACAGATTTAATGCAATACCTATTAAAATCCCACAATCATGTTTGTGAAATAGATAAAAGAATTATCAGATTTATATGGAATCAAAAAAGACCTTGAATTTCCAAAGCAATACTACATATAAAGAATAAGGGTGGTGGTATTACAGTCCCTGACTTCAACTTATATTACAAAGCATCAATAGTCAAAACAGCTTGGTATTGGGATAAAAACAGAAACATACACCAATGGAACAGAACTGAAAACCCAGAAATAATTCCACAAATGTATGGACAAATCATTTTTGATAAAGGAGCAAAAATTATACAATGAAGAAAGGACAGCCTTTTCAGTAGATGGTGCTGGAAAAGTTGGAAAAACCTATGCAAAAGAATGAATCTGAGCTGTGAACTCTCACCATATACAAAAATTAACTCAAAATAGATTAAAGACCTGCATATAAGACCTGAAGCAATAAACTGTATAGAAGAAAACATCGGTACTAAACTTATAGACCTAGGGCTCAGGGAAGACTTTATGACTCTGACATCAAAGGCAAGGGAAGTAAAAGCAAAACTAAATAAACGGGATACATCAAACTAAAAAGCTTCGGCACAACAAAAGAAACCATTAACAAAGCAAAGAGACAGCCAAATAAATAGGAGAAAATATTTGCAAACAATGCATCAGGTACGGGTCTAATATCTAAAATATATAAAGAACTAATAAGACTTAACAACAAAAAAATAAACAACCCAATTAAAAAATGGGCAGAAGAACTAAACAAACAATTCTTCCAAGAAGAAATACAAAAGGCCAGCAGACATATGAAAACATGCTCATGCTCATTAGCTATCAGGGAAATGCAAATCAAAACCACAATGAGATACCATCTCACACCTGTTACAATGGCTGTTATCAACAAGACAAGAATAAGAAGTGCTGGAGAGGATGTGGAGAAAAAGGAACTCTAGCACACTGCTGCTGGGTATGCAAGCTGATGCAACCACTATGGAAGATGGTGTGGAGGTTCCTCAGAAAATTGGGAATGGATTTACCATATGACCCAGCAATCCCCTTTCTGGGGATCTACCCAAGAAACTTGAAAACCTTAGTCTGCAAAGAATTATGTACCCCAATGTCCATTGCAGCTCTGTTCACTGTGGCCAAAACATGAAAACAGCCAAAGTGCCCTGTGACAGATGACTGGATAAAGAAGCTGCGGTATGTATACACAATGGAATATTACTCAGCTATAAGAAAAGATGAAGTACTGTCATTTACAACAAAATGGATGGATCTAAATATCATCATGCTAAGAGACACAAGCCAGACAGGAAAAAACAAAAATTGTATGACTTCACTCATATGTGGAATATAAAACTGAAAGCAACAAAGAAAAAATGAACAAACAAAATCCCATGGACACAAACAATAGTTTAATATTTATTTAGGGACAAGTGGGGAAGGGATGGGAGAAGGGGGAGGGGTGGGAGAGGAGTGAGGGGGAGCTAAATATATGGTGATGCAAAGTGTACTCACACTACGTGGTGAATTTATACAAGTTGTGAATGCACTGTAGAAATGTACACCTGGAATGTACATAATTCTTGCTTAACAAATGTCACCCCAATACGTCTAACAATAAAAAAGAGAGAAAGAAATCCAAACTACCAACTTGAGACATGAAAGTAGAGTTATCTCTGGTCACAAGATCATTAAATGTATTTTAAAGGAATACTCTAAATAATGCTATGTGTACCAAATTGAAAACAGAGGCAATAGATATTTTAAGAGTAACAAATTACTAAATCTCACTACAGTAAAAATATAATGAAAAATCTTATATAAATAAAGTAATTTGTATTCATAATTTTTAAACTTCCAAAATTCTTTTCCATTATCTTCAACCTAATTTCTCATTCTCAAAAACATTTATTTTGTTCGGTTAGTTTTCTACTTCCAGGTTTCTATATGAAGTCATCACTTTCTTTTTCTCTATCTCAGTTTATTTAGTGATTAAATTTATTTTATTCCTATGGTTGGGAGGATGATAGCATATATATGGATCATTATGAACTGAGTCTTGAAAACATAGAAGTTTAGCTTAATTTAGAATGTAACCAAGGAGACATTAAATGATAAAATTTAAATAATGTGATTTTTATTTTGAAAAAAATTATTAATAATAAGATTATATTGAAAAATCAGTTTGGAAAGGTGGGTTGTCTAATCTGTTGAAATTATACACAAACACACACATACACACACATATATATATTCATATTTACTTATGTGTGTATATCCACATATGTATATAAATGTGTGCATACACATATACACACAAAGATCAAGAGAGTAAATATAAAATAAGTTGGATGGTATATAATATGTTCCAGGTTCTGTCTAGTAATTAGTTGCTTTTCTTAGTATTTATGATCTTGAATAGTAATTACAAATTTGATGTTTATCTCTTTGTTCTGATAAATGTGTAATTATTTTCCAAAGTTGTAGAAAACTATAGATGGCTTATATGCCTCAAAAATAGACGCATTATGTGCATATTATTGGTTAAACTTTACATTTTCAGTGTGGCAGTGCCTGTATGTCTGTATGTGTGTGTGAACATGAAATTTTTAGCATTTTAATCTTTGAATGTATAATGCTGCTATAGTTTTACTGTTGTTGATGAAAAGAAAATAGTTTGTAATCTGGCTTCTTATAAAAAGTAATGTGTTTCCAAATAAACAACAAGGCTTATAATTGCATTGCACAATCTAAGTCCCATTTTGTATAAGTTTCTAGCATAACTTGACATAAATTTCTAAGTCAAAGTTAATATATCACAGATAAAATGTTTAGATTGTTGGATTAATTTCTGTAAGTGACAATCAAAAAAATCTGAAATTAAAACTTTTTTAGAAAATAAAATGTGGATTTTTTAGGTATAAATTGAAGAAATAAAGAGTAGAGCAAAGAATATTGGGCTAATTGAATGGTATATAATTCTCAGCTGGCTAGTAAAACAAATCTGAAGAATATTTAGATTATTTTAAAAGGTTCTATGATGTTGAGTAAAAATTACAAAGTTGATTTTTTTTTTCTCAATTGCTCAAACCATGAGAATCAAACCAGAGTTCTAAAGCACGAAGTGCTAAGTTAGGGGGTGTTTTTGGGAAATTTTTGTTGACTAAATGTTCATTTTGGGAATCATAAATATATACTGTTAATACAACTTTTTAAGGGTGTGCGCAGCAAAAGCTAGTGAGATTAGAGGATGACAGAAAAATTGCAGAAGGCAAATGTAATCACTACACAACAGACACAGAATGCTTATTTGTAATATGTTATTAATAAACATTACAAACATTTTTTAAAAGTTAAAACATATGGTTCCTGAATTGAAGAAACTTAATATTAACATCACAACCAGTCTCAATATTAGCTCAGGTATCTTGCTTCTTTGTCCAGTTATGCTAATTGCTTCAGAAATTCTAAATGATTCAATAGTGGTTTTATCAATGCTAAAGAAGAGTGTTTGTAGAATCTCAAACTCTAAGTCACCATATACATAGTGCCTTAAAAATAGACTCTGCTCAGGTGGCTTTTACACAAGAGCTAATTAACTCTTATACAGCTCTAAGGCCTTGGTACCTCTAAAAATATTAAAATACTTTAGAAACAATTGATAGAAAGCCACCCTAAGCCTCTTGGTGTCTCCTGCTAATTCTTCTGCCTATAGGCTATTCAGAACTTAAAATATTTCAGCAACTAAGAAAATAATGCCGAGACTAGCATCAAGTCTCAAGAATTACATTTTGAAGGTATAGAAAAGAAATTCTTGAGCATTTTATCCTCAGTTAGTATTTCTACACATTCTATCAATATTTACTCTATGAGACATTAGAAAATTAAAAATTTTGAAAAGTAATTTATCATATTTTAAAATAGCAGTAGTAAATCCATTACACATTAAAATGGAATATAGAATATGTTTATTTAAAAGTAAATATCTATCAAGAAAAAGTAATGAGAAGAGTGACTTTGTTTTGCTTTTTTGCAAATTTCATTAATGTCTTTCTTAATTTAAGACAGCTGTATTCTCATATGTGCTCTGCATTCAGTCCATTGTGTGATATGTTGCTTTGGCTGAAGTATAGGAAAAAAATCTGACTCACACAAATATGTACTTGAAAAATATAAGGGTATTTTAATAGGTGTTTAAGATATCTAGGGACATTTTTCATGTACACCAAAACTGTATAAATTGTAGTTTCTAAGAATCTTGTCAGAAAAAGAAACTGAAGAAATAAGTACATTTATTTTATCCAGGCTAATTTCAATAAAGAGGGAACCCTAAATCTGAAGATTAGAATATCTTTGTAGAGTGCTTTTGTCTTAGGCTTTATTGGGGATAGGCAAAAAATTAGAAGTGGGATGATTTAAAGTTAGTATTGTTTACAATCAGTAAAACTCTCATTCATATACCTGAACATAAACTACTCATCGATATTTATATCTATTTTAAAGAGAGAGACAATTGTAATCTTAACTAATCACATGAAACAAAAAATAGTAAGATGGGTAGGAAACAAGAAAGACAGGGTTGGTACTTGGCATGCCAGAAGATGCAATCATGAGCAAAAGGTCTTATATAAGCCAGCCTCCCCTTTATCTCAGTGTATTGTACTTTCAGCAGCATGGCCCGACTTGAAGTATAATACCAGAGCTGTAACAGTAGATCTGTAACACTGAATACGTATCAACAGAGCTGCAACACTAGAGCTGTAACACTTAGGCTGCTTCACTTGAGCAGCTTTGCTTGAGCTATTTTACTTAAGCTGATTCACTCAAGACATTTAACTCAAATAAAATATCACCCTTTATTGCACCAGGGATTCCTAGTGGCATTGCATTGCTGGTAGTGACCCTCTGTCGACATGATGTGATGGCAACAATAGGATGTGAAGTGACAGCCCAACTTCTCTTCTGACACTGTCCTAAGCCAATGTATCAGTGCCTGCATGAGCCCCTCAAGCTTAGTGTTTTCCCCAGTGGCTCCAGAAAGTCTAGGATAAGTCCTCTTAGATCCAAGATATTCTATGATTTTGGTTGAGGTCTCAGATATTTTTTCTTTAAGTAGAGGACACTCATTCAGTTTTGGTCTTTTTTCACATGTTTAAACTGAGAAGGAACTCCATGTAATTCATGTTTGGTACTAAGGGAGGGACTCCTCCAAGATGGAATTTCTTCAGACACTGAAGGGATGCACTAATAAAAGGGGGACACAGTGAATAATTCATGCTGTAAAATTCCCATGCTAATAAGCCACCTTCTCAGCACTAAAGTTCCAGGTAAATAAAGCTTAGAATCAATGAAGGATGAACTTCCCCTACCCTCATTTTCATTAAATTTGCCTCTGCCTCTCTCTTGGTGTCTGCTGCCCTTCATCTTCTCTTTAGTCTTCACCACTTTCTTTATTGTTGTGCAATGCTGCAGTTATGGGCAGCTCCAGATGCCTCTACATCCATGGTTTCCAACCTTTCTCCACTTGTGTACTCCTCTTAAACCCATTTTGATAAATTGTACCCCCTGTATTTGAAACAGCTGTTTTTAAATACGTACAGCTTTGTTCAGTGCTTATCTTAACGTAAAATATTGGAAATGAGGTAATAAATTAGGAAAGAAAAGCTACTACACTAAAAGTACAAAGCAAAGATTTAAGTTTACAATTAAGGACTGGGATAAGAATAATTTTCTGTATAAACCAGCCTCCTCTATGTCTTAATGGAGTTCACTTTTGACTGTGTTAACCCAGTCAAAAGCTATAACACTGGAGCTGCTGCACTAGAGCTATATCATTTGAGCTAGTACTTGTAAGCACCACCATTGACTTGCTTATATTTCACCAAAGATTTTTCACTTGAATATAGTCTCTCCCTTCACTGCAACCTAAATTTGGAACTTCTGGTGGCATTAAATTGGTAGCAACAACCTTCTGTCAAGCTTATCAAAATTCTGCTTTTTTAGTTTGACTTGACCAATCTGGCCCTATCCTGGGAACCCCTAAGCACTCCATCTATGAAAAATGATAAAAATTTGTGACACAGATCACATCTTTCTCTCTGCCTTTACCTTTAGCCATAGTCCCTCAAGGCATGCAATGTATGTCCTCCATAAGCTGGGAGTAAAAATATTCTATGATTCAATTTTAAAGAAAACATTATTTATTTAAGTATAGTTGACATACAATATTATACTAGAGGTGTACAAAATAAAAAATTGACAATTGTGTTACTTATGATGTAATCACCACAAAAGGTTTGGTAAACATTTGTCACCATATAACATTATTATGATATTATTGATTATTTTTACTATGCTGTATATTATATCCCAGCCACTTATTTATTTTATAAGTAGAAGTTTGCAAATTGTATTTCCCTTCACTTTTGCACCCACCTTCCTCCACTGGCAACAATCAATTTGTTCTCTGTATTTATGAGTCTGTTTCTATTTTGTTCATTTTTTTTAAATTTCACAAATATTTGAAATCATAAGGAATTTGTCTTTTTCTGTCTGACTTATTTTACTTAGCATAATACTCTCTAGGTCCATTACGTTTTTCTAAATGGCAAGATTTTATTATTTTTAAGGCTTAATAATATTCCATTGCATTTATATACCACATCTTCTTTATCCATTAATGTATCAAGAGACACCTAGATTGTTTTCATGTCTTGGCTATTGTAAACAATGTTGCAATGAACATAGAGAGGTGCATATATCCTTTAAGTTAGTGTTTTTGTTTTTTAAATACTCCAAATTTGAATTGCTAGGTTATATGGTAGTAGTTTTTTAATTTTTTGATGAACCTACATACTGTTCTCTATAGTGGTTATACCAATTTACAATCCCAATAACAGTGCACAAAAATTCACATTTCTTTATGTTCTTGTCATTACTTGTTATTTGTAGACATTTTTATTATAGCCATTTTCACAGATATAAGGTAATATTTTGATTTGTATTTCTCTGATGATTAATGATGTTGAACATCTTTTTATATTATATGTGTTTTGGCTTTGTGTGTGACTTTTTGAAGAAATGTCTATTCATGTTCCCTTTCTGTATTGTAATTACACTGCATTTTGAATGTTGAGTTGTATGTGTTCTTTATATATTTAGGATACCATCCTTTTACTGGATATATTATTTAAACCTATCTTCTCTTATAAAGCAGGTGGTCTTTTTAAATTTTTATTATTCAATTACAGTTGACATAAAATATTTGTTTTATGTATCCAAGAGTGGTTAGACATATATACAACTTATACCCAAATTAATTTATTGTCTATGTGGTTGACTATATTTCTTATGCTATACTTTGCAATACTTTAAATCTACATGCCCATTTTGTAACTACCAATTTGTACTTTTTAATTCCTTTCCCTTCTTTTTCACCTATCCTCCAAACCTCCCTTCCAACTGGCAACTACCAAAATGTTCTCTGTAAGTATGAGTTTGTTTCTCTTTTTTGTTGAAGTTATTCTTTAGTTTACACATATATGTGAAAGCAAATGTCATTTGTCTTCATCTATCTGACTTACTTTACTCAATAGCCTCTAGATTAAACCATATTGCAGATGGCAAAATTTTATGTTTTTTATGGCTGAGTAATTTATCATTTCATATACGTACCTACATTATTTTATCCAACTGTCCACTGATTAACACTCAGGTGGCCTCTTGTATCTTGGTAATTGTAATACTACTGCAATGAACATATGGATGAATATGTCCTTTTGAAGTAGTGTTTTGGGGTTTTTCGAATAAATACCCAGAAGTAGAATGTCTGGGTTTATCTTTTTCTCCTGCTTTAGCTTTTGTTTTAAAGTATATTTTGTTTGGTATAAATATTGCTACACTGGATTTTAATTATCATTTTCATTTTAATGAAATATCTTTTTCCACTTTTTTATTTTTATTTTGTGTGCCTTTCCATCTGAAGTGAATCTCTTGTAGGCAGCATTTATAAGGGTCCTTTTCCATTACCCATTCAGCATTTCTATTTATTTTGATCAAAACTTTAAATCCATTTACATTGAAAGTAATAGTTGATAGATATGGAGTTATTGTTATTTCATTATTTATATTGGCTTCCTCTTCCTCTTCTTCTCTTTCTCCTTCTTTCTTCTCCTCCATTTTCTCATCCTTACTTTTCCTTTCTTCTTTTTCCTCTCCTTCTAGTTCTCCTTCTCCTTCTTTCTTCTTCCTTTTCTCCTTCTCTTTCTTTTTCTAGAAGACCCTATAAGTTATTTTTGTTTTTGTTTCTGCTTTGTTTTATTTTAATACTGGTTTAGTGGTGATAGACTTCTTTAGCTTTTTCTAATCTGAAAAGCTTTCTGTCTGTCTCTCTATTGTAAATGATAACTGTGCTGGCTGGAGTAATCTTGATTGTAGATCCTTGATGTTCATGCCAATTACTCCAGCCTACAAAGTTTATTTTGAGAAATGACCTGAAAGTCTTATGAAATCTACTTTTTTATTGCTGCTTTTAAGATTCTTCCTTGGTCTTTAATCTTTGGCATGTTAATTATGATGTGTCTTGTTGTTAGCCATTTTGAGTTTATCTAGGTTTTGGACTCTTTTCACTTTCTGTGTTGGTATGCTTATGTATTTCTTCAGTTTAGGAAAATTTTGTGTCATCATTTATTGATATAAGTTTTAATTTCCTTGTTCTTTCTCTTCTTTTTCAGTTACCTCTATGAGGCAAATATTGGTATGCTTGATGCTCTCCCATAGGTCCCTTAAACTATCCTTATTATTTTGAAAGCTTTATTATTTCTGTTGTTTTCATTGTATGTGCTTTCTGCTGTCTGTTTTTCTAAATCACTGAGTTGATTTTCTGCTTTAACTATTCTACTGTTGATTTGATCCCTTCTAATATACTCTTCATTTCAGTTATTGTATTCTTCATGTCCAACTGTTGTTTTTTGTGTCCTCTATTTTCATGTTTGTTTTTTATTTTTTGATTTTTGTGGTTGAAGTTCTCCATGAGATTACTAAGCATCTTTATTACCAGTGTTTTGAACTAGCATTTAGTAAATTGCTTTTTTAATTTTGTTTCTTTCTTTTTTGGGAGCTTTGAGTTTGTTTGTGGTTTTGTTTTGTTTTTTGTTTGTTTGTTTATTTTTTGATGAGCAGAGGGCATGCTTTATTGTCTCCCCATTTTTGCTGCCAGTAGTGTGTTTCTTTCTATTTATTAGATGGAGCTTCTATGACTTCTGGCCTAATTAGTAGACTTATATAATAGGTGTCCTGTGGGACCCAATGACACCATTTCTCTGGCCTTCTGAGCCAGGTGCTTCAGTGTATCTCTTTCTCTGTGTGTGTGTGCCTTCTTGTTGTAGTTTTTCTTTTATTCCTGTTATAATTGACCCTCAGGGTTATTGGTTGTGAGCACTAGCCATGACTTTAGTGGAGGAACTGTTTTTCAGAAGCTGCACCTATGGAGTAACATTCACATTAGTGGGGCTCTGGTGCCTGCCCAGTCTGCTTTTAGGGTTTGTTGATTGTGAAGTTTGTTGAGTGGTACTCTGGTGTAGTGTGAAGCTGGCCACTGGGTGTGTTGGTCTAAGAGCTTCTTGGGAGGATCTCTGTTGCAGAACAATATCAGCTCCAGCCTATTTTCTTTTCAGGGGAAATTGGTATGAGCTACAATGTGATGAACAGATGGTTGCAACTTGTATTGAGGTTGGAGGTACCTTGAAAAGGCTTATATCCCAAACAAAGTTGGCAATATTAGGCTTGGGGCTATTTAGCAAAAATTACAGTGCATGACAATGCTGAATGTTGTTGGTTTAGGGTTTATGAACCTTCAGAGGTTTTAACAAGTTCTATGTCTTAAGCCAAAATAAGGCTGTTTGTATGGTAAAGCCACTGAAAGCAGCTTGGGTGGGCTTGCAACTTAAATGGGGCACAATTTCAGGGTTAGGCCAATGGTATTGGCCAGGTAGATAGAAGCTCAGAAATGGCTATTACTTGAATATGTTTGCTGGGTGGGGAAGAAAACTCTACAGTTGAACAATGGCTTCTGCCAGAATGTTTGTTTGAAAAAAAAAAGTTCCCTCTACCTCTTGCCCTGATGTCAGAAATTTCAGTTACTTTCATATGTCCCTGGTAATTTTCAAACATCTGTACCAGTACTAGAGCTCATAGGTGAGTGAAATCATCAGCAAGTAAATCTGAGTGTGAGCCCTTTATTTTTTTTCTCTTTTCTCTCAGAAAGTATTCTTTTAAAAATTTTTTTATTGTTAGACTTATTGGGGTGACATTGGTTAGCAAGAATCACAGAGGTTCCAGGTGTACAATTCTACAGTGCATTGTCAACTTGTTGTATAATAAGTTTACCATCCAGTGTGAGTTCTCTTTCCATCACCATATATTTAGCTCCTCCTCCCTCCTCTCCCATCCCCTCCATCTTCTCCCATCCCCTCCTCACTTGTCCCCAAATAAATATTAAACTATTGATTGTGTCCATGGGCTTTTTGTTTGTTTGTTTGCTTGTTACTTTCAGTTTTATATTCCACATATGAGTAAAGTCATACAGGTTTTGGTTTTTTCTGTCAGGCTTATTTTGCTTAGCATGATGATCTTTAGGTTCATCCACTCTGTTATAAATGGCAGTATTTCACCTCTTCTTATAGCTGAGTAATATTCCATTGTGTATATGTACCACAGCTTTTTCATTCATTCATCTATCAAAGGACACTTTGGTTGTTTCCATGACTTGACCATTGTGAAAAGTGCTGCAATGAACATTGGGGTACATAAATCATTGCAGACTCATACTTTCAATTTTGGAAGCAGATACACAGCAGGGAGATTGTGGACTCATATGGTAGCTCCATTCTTAATATTTTGAGAAATCTCCATACTGTCTCCAAAAGGGTTTTACCTATTTGCATTTCCACTAGCAGTATGCTAGGGTTCCTTTTTCTTCACATCTTCTCCAGCACTTGTTATTCCTTGTCAAGTTGATAATATCTATTTTAACCAGTGAAAAAGATGTCTCATTGTGGTTTTGATTTGTGTTTCTCTAATAGTTTATGAGGTTAAGCATTTATTAATATCTTTTTTGGCTATTTGTTTGCCTTCCTGTGTGAAGTGTCTGCTTAGGACCTCTGTCCATTTTATAATTGGGTTGTTTGTTTTTTTTGTTGTTGAATTGTATGTGTTCTTTTTATATTTTGTTTATGAGCCCCTTATCAGAGGCATTGTTTGTAAATATTTTCTTCCATTCAGTTGGCTATCTCTTTGCTTTGTGGATGGTTTATTTTTCTGTGTAGAAGCTTTTCAGTTGGATAAAGTCCCATTTATTTATTTTTGCTTTTACATTTTTTGCTTTAGAGGTAAAGTTCATAAGCTTCTCTCTGAACCCAAGTTCTACAATTTAGTACTGATACTTTCTTATACACAGTTTATTGTTTCAGATCTTATGTGGAGGTCTTTAATTCAGTTTTAGTTAATTTTGGTATATGGCGACAGATCGCAGTTCAGATTTATTCTTTTGCATGTGATTTTCCAATTTTTTCAGAACCATTTACTGAAGAGGTTTTCTTTTCCCAATTGTATATTTTTCACTTCTTTGTCAAAAATTATTTGTCCATATATTTGTGAGTATATTTCTGGGTTTTTAATGGGCTCTTTCCCATTAGTCTGTGTGTCTGTTTTTTTGCCAATAACACACTGTTTTAGACACTTTGTAGTGTAAATTAAAATTGGGGAGCATGATTTTTCTTTTCATGTAAAATTGATTTGTCAATTTGGGGTCTTTTGTGGTTTCATTCAAATTTGATAATTTTTATTTATTTCTTGAAATAATTTTAATGGGAATTTTATGGTAATTTCATTAAATTCATATATTACTTTGGGTAACGTGACAATTCCATAAATACATAGTATTTTTACATTTCTTTGTGTCATCTTCAATTTATTTTCATCATGTCTTACAATTTTCATTATATAAGTCCTTCATTTTCTTTGCTAAGTTAATTCTTAGGTATTTTATTCTTTTTGTTGTGATTACAAAAGGTATTGATTTTCTCATTATTTTCTGAAGTTTTGTTGTTGATATATAAGCATCAATTGATTTTGTACATTGATTTTGTATACTACAAGTTTACCATATTTCTTTATTGTTTTTAACAACTTTCTGGTAGAGTATTTGGAATTTTTTGTCTTTTGAGACTTTATTTTTCAATTACATTTTACATACAATATTATAAGGGTTTCAGGTTTACATTACAGTAATAAGTCATTTATATAACTTATTAAACCCTCACTTAGACACATCTGGTTCACCTCTGACACCATATGTAGCTATTACAATGTTGTTGACTATATGCTGCATTATACATCCCTATGACTATTCTGTTACTATTAATTTGTACTTCTTGATTTCCTCACGTTTCACTGACCCTTGCAGCTCTCCTCCAATGAATTCCCATCAATCTAGTACCCATATGACACTACACAAAAGAATCATGTAATCTGCAAATAGTGACAATTTGATTTCTTCTTTTTCAATTTTAATACTTTTTATTCCTTGCTTTTCCCTGATTTCTCTGGCTAGAACTTGCAGTAATATATTGAATAGCAGCAGCACAGGAGGCATCTCTGTCTTGTTCCTGACTATAGGAGAATAAGCTTCAGAATTTCCCCATTCAGTAGGATAGTAGCTGAGGGTTTGTCATATATGGCTTCTATTATGCTGTGGTACTTTTCTTGTACATCCATTTATTCATCATTTATTATAAATTGATATTGAATCTTGTCAAATGTTTTTTCTGTATCAATTAATATAATCATATGTTTTTATTTTTTAGTTAATTTATGTCATGTATCACATTTATTGATTTATATATGTTGACTCATCCTTGTGCCCTTGAGGTGAATCCTACTTGATGGTGGTATATAATATTTTAATGCATTGTTGCAATCTATTTGCTAATACTTTAGAATTTTTGTATCTGTGTTAATAAGATATATTTGTCTATATTTTGTGGGGGTTTTTTTGTTGTTGTTATTTTTACCAGGTTTTGGTATTAGGGGCATATTAGCCTCATAGAATGAGTTCAAAAGAATTGCCTCACCTTTAGTTATTTGGAAGAGTTTGAGGAGGATAGGTATTAATTCTTCTTTGAAAGCGTAGTATAACTTGTTGGTGGGACCACCTGGTCTGGGGATTTTGCCTTTCAGAAGGCTTTCAACAATCATTTCAAGTTCTTTATTATTGATTGGTTTACAATGTCTGACAATTAAGTTCACGAACTTGCCACTGTGCACTTACATTGGCAGCACTGTACAAACAACTCAGTAAGGTTTCATAACCTTAGTATATCTGTTACTCACAGTTATGTTCCTGTCCACATGTTGCAGTTTTTTTGCTGAGTGGCATTCATTATCACTACGTGTTTTTTGTGCTGTCATGAGAATGCTAGAGCTTGAATAATAGCATTGAATAAACATTAACTTTCTTGATAGACTTGACAAGAGTAGAAGTGAAATCAGGGACATGTTAGTAAAAGTTATGGGGATAACGTCAAGAAGTAAATGGCAGTATACAAGTGGGTTAAACGTGTTTTTGAAGGGAGAGAAAGTGCAATTGATAAAGAGAAGTCAGGGCAGCCAGTAATGACCAGAACTGATGACAACATTGCAAAAATCACACTAATTGTGCATCAACATTGTCGGCGGACTGTGACAAGCATAGCTAATCAAGTGAACATTGGTAAAAAAAAAAAGAGTTAGGAAAATCTTAGCTGAAAAGTTTGGCATGATAAAAGTGTGTGTCAAAATATTCCCAAAGGAGCACATCAATAAATAAAGGAGTGTCAAACTTTACCAAGACTTTATGGAGAGTCAAGATGATATTTTGGGTTGTGTTATCACTGGTGATGAAACATGTGTGTACCAATAGGACCTTGAAACAAAGTTTCTAAGTCCACAATGGAAATCAGTCAATTCTCCACAACCAAAACTTCCATCACTCCAAATCAAGAGTTAAAGCAATGTTCCTAATTCTTTTCTTATATCAGAGGGATTCTTTATTATTAATTTGTTAAAAATTAGCAGTCAACTAAGTTTACTCTTTGGAAGTTCTTAAAAGGCTGTGTGAAAAAGTTAGACAAAAACAACCTGAAGTTTTCACCAACAACTCATGGCTCTTGGATCACAACAATGCACCAGCTCACACAACACTGTCTGTGAGAGTCTTTAGCCAGTAAACAAATTACTGTATTTGAACACCTTCCTACTCACCTGATCTGGACCCCAATAACTTATTTCTTTATCTAAAAATAAAGACAATATTTAAAGAAAGACATTTTGTTAACATTCAGGACCTCAAGTGTAATATGATGACAGCTCTGGTGGCAATTGCAGAAAAAGATTTCCAAAATTGCTTTAAAAGGTGGTCTAGGTGCTGATGTCAGTGCATAGCTTTCCAAGTGGAGTACTTCAAAGGTTGCCATAGTAATATTCAATAGTGAGTTATGCAGCACTTTTTTTAAGATGAGTTCACAAACTTCATTACCAGACCTTGTATTTAGATTATTCAGTTCTTCTGGGTTCACTCTAAGTAGACTGAATGTTTCTAAAAACTTGTTTATTTCTCCTAGGTTGTTAAATTTCGTGGCATAAATCCTTTCATGATATTTTTTGTAATACTTTGTATTTCTGTGGTAGCAGTCATAATTTTTTCTTTCATTTATAATTTAGGTTATTTATGTGTTCTCTCTATGTCCTTTGGTGAGCCTAACCAGGGTTTTGTCAATTTTGTTTATATTTTTTTCAAAGAATCTTTTCTTTGTTGCATTAATTTGTTTCTATTATTTTTCTGTTCTCAATTTTGTTTTGTTCTGGTCTAATTCTTATTATTTGTTTTCTTCTGTTTACTATGGGTTTTCTTTTATTTGTTGGTTCTTCTTTTTCTAGTTCTTTAAGATGGAATGTTGGGAGTTTATTTGTAATTTTTCTTGTTTCTTGAGATAGGCCTGTAATGATATACATTTTCCTCTTATTTTGGTTTTGCTGCATGTCAATAATTTTGATATATTGTATTTTCATTGTCATTAGTTTCTAATATAGTGCTAATCTCTTATTTTATTGCTTATTTTATCCAGTAATTATTTAATGACTTGTTGTCTAATCTCCATATATAAGTATTTTTGTGTACATGTGAATTCTTTTTGCAGCTGATTTTCACTTTCAAAACTTGTAGTCTGAGGATACCCTTGGTATGATTTCAATCTTTTTAAATTTGCTGAGGCTAGTTTTGTATCCCAGAATATGGTCTATCCTTGAAAATGTTTCATGTGCACTAGAAAAGAATGTATAGCCTTGTTTTGTAGGATGAAGTGTCCTGTAAATGTCAACTATGTTTAATTAATTTAATGTATTATTTCTATTTATATTCTGTTTGGATGATCTGTATATGGTTGTTAAGGGAGTGTTTAGGACCCCTTCTATAATTGTGTTTATGTCAGTTTCTCCTATTAGATATGTTAGTAGTTGCTTTGTAAATTTCAGTGTTTCCTAATTGGGAACATATATGTTAACAAGTGTAATGTCTTCCTGTTCTATTGTAACTTTTATTATTATGAAATATCCATCTTTGACTCTTATTATTGTTTTTGTCCTGAAGTCTGTTTTGTCATAACAGTAAGGCAACTCTTGCTGTTCTCTGGATGCCATTTATTTGAAATATTGTTTTCCACCCTGAGTCTATGGCTGTCCTTGTGGCTGAGGTTTGTGTCTTGGAGACAACATATGGTTGTGTTTTGTTTTTTAATCCAGACTGCTACTCTGTGTCTTTTTATTGGTGAGTGCAGTCCATTTACATTTAGGGTGATGATCGATATGTAAGGATTTTCTATGACCATTACTTTCTCAGTTTTGTTGCTGTTGGTGGTGGTTGTGGTGGTGTTGTCCCAACTCTTCATCATTTATTTTAACTTTTTTTTTGTTTCAAGTTGAAGAATTTCATTCAGGTTTTCAGTAAATACCAGCCTTGTGATAGAGAATTTCCTCAGCTTCTGTATGTGAGAAAATGTCAATATTCGTTCTTCATATCTGAAGTGTTACTTTGCTATTTTAATTATTCTTGGCTGGTTGTTTCTGTCTTTTGATATTTTGAATATTAGATTCAACTTCCTCCTGGCTTGTAGATTTCCTTCTGAGAAGTGCGATGATAGCTTGATGGGCTTTACTTTAAAATTATAATATTGTTTTTCTTTCAGGTCACCTTAAATATTCTTTACTTGTCTTTGATTTTTGACATCTTCAGTATAATATTTCTTGGAGAAGGTTTGCTAGATTTCAGGTAACTAGGAGTTCTGTTTTATTCTTGAATTTGTGGTTTCAGTTATTTTCATAGGTTTGGAAAGTTCTCATTTACTATTTGTATAAATAAGCTCTCTGTGGATTTCTGCTTTACCCTTTCTGGTACTCCTGTTTATTCTAATGTTGTTCTTTCTAATAGTGTCAGAAATCTCTTTTATGGCTCATTTCTTTTGATTCTCAAATTTCTCCTTTCTTTTCTCTGTGACATTTCACTATTCCTATTTATATATTGCTAATTATTTCATCTGAGAAGCCCTGTTTCTTATGCTAGTGAGTTCATTTTTCAATTATTTTATTGTGTCATCTCAAGAATTTCTATTTGATTTTTTCTATAGTTTCATTTTTTTTGTTAAAATATTTCTTTTTCTCACAGATTTTCTTTCTGGGATATTTTAGTTGTGTCTGAGTACTCCACCAACAATCTTAAGGTTCTCTGCATGTCTAAAGAGCTGCATTCTAAAATTTGTGTCATGAAGATCATATATTTCAAAATTCCTAAGTACCTTTCCTAAAGATTTTTCATTTTCATTCTGAGTATCTTTGAAGCCTAAGGTGCTCATTGTATTTGATGTGTTTTTTTTTTTTTCTGGGCATAAAAACGTTCTCCCTGACAGGTATGAAAAAGTATTTTCTTCACTTTTCAGTTGGTGTCACACTCTAGGTGCTTTCCTGGTAGGTGGGTTTCACTTCTTTGACCTAGTTGCCTTGGTTTCCATGCTTTCAATGTGCCTCCTTTTTGGGAAAATGTGGTGGGTGATGGTTTGCTATGTCTATGAAATCAGTACAGAGAAAAGCTGCTGCTCTTGTGTTCTGCAGTTTTCCTAAGCCCTCCTATAGATTTTCATGGGAGTGACATTTGTTGGGAGGTGTGCAGGTTTGTTTGCTCACAGGGTAATGTCAGTTTGCTTTTTTCAACAGCTGTAAAGAAGGCACTATGTGGAGTTTAAGCGGGTGAGCTTTGGAAGAGAGTAAGGGGAAGTAGCCAGGGTCTATGTTGATAGTTCTTGCCTGGGGTGGGGCAGTGCTGATTACACCCAGTTTGTTCCCTTGGGTGCTGGATCCACTGCTCTGCACCTGCACTGGGTGGGCCAAGTTTGACATATGCATAGAGCAGGGGCAGGCCCCAGTGATCACATGCACATCAAAACAAAAGAGCACTGGGAGGGCCATTTGGCATGGGTGGAGAGCACCAGGAGGGCCCTGGAAGGTGGGCAAAAGGAAAAGCAAAAGACAATCAAGCAGGCCCAGGTTGGCATGCACCAAGAACACCGGGCAGCCCATGCAGGAGGGCATGCACCAAAACAAAAGAACACCCAGCAGGCCAAGGTTGGTGCACACCAATAGCAACAGATTGTTGCACACTGAAACAAAAGAGCACTGGGTGTGCCAGGGTTGCTGCACACAGAGAGCACTGGGCAAGCCTAAGTTAGGGTACACCAAGACCACTGGGCAAGCCCAGGGTGGCACATGCTGAAACAAAAGCCTGCTAAAAGGACACCATGCTGGCCCTTTAGGTCACATGCTGGTGGCTCAGTCTTTCTTTTTACTCCTGAGCCTGAGTTTTGCCTAGGAAAATTTGTTCTAATCAGCTTTTCCACAGCAGCTAGCTCTCAGTTTCAAACTCGTACAGAGCCAAGTTTCAGTCTAAGCAGTGCTGTCAGCTTTGATTTGCAACTGGAGCCTTATTTTCCCCCAGGGCAGTTTAGCAGCCTTTGTTCAACCTCTAACCTGCCCTTGGCATGGTGCACTGATTTGGGCCCCAGTTCACTGCTGCTCAGTTTGGGTTTTAACTCATCCACAGTCTCTCAGGGCTTTAGCTGCCCACATCTTTGTTCTTGTCATCTCTCTGTCTTCATCCCAACTGGAATTTGTGCTATGGTTAGGCTTATGTCCCCAGGCACCCACTTCACTCTTTTTTTTTTTTTTTTTTTTTTTTTTTTGCCAGCCCTGGGTTGGGTTCTGCAGCCCTGTCTCTGCTCTGCTATCTTCTCTCCTCTCCTATTCAGCCCCACCTTAATCTGACCTTCAGGCATTTTCTTATGTGTGAATCTTTCAACTGAGGCTGTGCCACTCAGGGTTTCCCTGTTGAATCCCAGTTGTTCAATTGTATTTTCCAGGAGAGGTTTTGTGGATCTTCATTCATGCTGCCATTTTAGGTCCCAACTTTATATTTTAATTCAAATACAGAAAGGTATCAATTATCAATTTTATATATTATAATTTGAATTATTACATTTTATTGTGATGTGATTATAAATTATCATAATAACTGGATCAATCATTCCATACTTATATTACAATAATTATCATTTGACTATCTTGAAATATAGGACTATTAGCCAAACAAGAGCATGGAGTTTTCTTTATAATTTTTAGAAAATATCCCTTCTGCACACTGTCTGTTTTGTTCCCTTACTGAGGACTTAGAAAATCATCACCTCTCACAGTACTCTCACAAGTACAAATAGACTTGCCAATAAAAGAAATTCAATTTGTTTAATTTTTATTTTGTTTTCTTATAGACAGTGGAAAGAAAAACATCAATGATATTTACTGGGTGTAAAAGTGCACAATTGAACAATTTCCATTTGTTGTTATTTGATCTCTTCTACAAATACTAATTACAGACGTGTTAAATATATACTTTGATTATTTTTAATGAATATTAAAATAAATATAAAAGATAAAACATAGGAAACATAGGGTGGGAATATAAATAGCTTAGTAAGAAAGATTACAACAATAAACTGTTACTTCTCTTTGGAAGGAGCTGTTTTGACAAAGTGAGCAAGAATCATTTTCTTTGTTTGAATGTTGATTTCCCAGTGTACTCTCAGTAAGTAATTAGGATGGTCCACTGAATGTCAGCATCAGCTTGTTTATTCTCATTATTTTATCATTTAAAAAACCCTCTAGGTGATGAGACATGTAGTATAGAACATAATTACCATTATTAGCATACTAATTGGACACAAAAATAAGCCACCTACAAGGTAGCCAACTGAATAACTTCACATTAATCAAACATTATAGTGAATAAGCCTATTGTTTAATTGACAACTTCTATAATTGGCAATGTTTTACAGTGAAATATCAAAAAGTTTTGTAATATCTCTCTAGTGTTAGAAAATTCAGTAATTTTCCATGTTCTCATCTTCTAGTGTATGCACTAACTCAGATTCAAACATAGAGAAAACATATCAAGATGAGAATCCTAATATTTTTAACAACAGTCTTAAGTATTTTTGTTGACACTCAGCATGAGTGATAACTAAACAAATAAGCTACTAACTTTGTCACTTTTAGCTGTATATTAGTTTATTTATAAGTATATATTTTGCTAAACCCAAAAAACACTTGACCACATTTATAGTCTCTAAGAAATGGTCTACTTTAAAAGAGGGCAAATATAATACCTTGAAGTGATCCCCTACTTAGTAATGCAATTTTTTTTTACATATTGACAGAAGTCACATTAGGTGGTGAACTTATTATACATCAAGTTGACAATGCACTGTAGAATTGTATGCCTGAAACCTATGTAATCCTTGCTAACAGATGTCACCCCAATAAGTCTAACAATAAAAATGAATTTAAAAGAAAAGACAGTTATAAACTCTAACTCCTCCATGCCAACTGTATGTTTTTATCTGCAAGTATATATAACTGGTCTATGCTAAAATTACTTCTCAGTAGAAGAGAATCATTATAAAGTCTCAATATATAAGTAATGCTCTATTTTTATGTATTTTTATACCAGTTTTATTAGAGCATTTGCTTATTCAAAAACCACAAAAGGCCACCAGCTGCCCTCAAAATCCAACTCAATTGAGCACTGCTAAAAGTTCTCTACACTCTGACCTCAGAAGGTCATTTTTCGTAATCCTAAAATATAAATTTCATTCCAGCCATTCTCCTGTATGCCAAAAATCCATGCCATTCATAATTCTCTTCTGCATACTCTTTGTATGGTTTGTCCTTCAGGATTACATGACCCTTTTTTATACTTATCCTCTTATTTTATACTTCTTTTTTACATACAGTTTTCTTAAAAAATTAACTCAAATCCCTCCTCTCTGAAGTTTTTCCTGGCTATTATTACTCAAACTTAGTTCTCCCCTTGCTAAACTTCAATTATATTTACTATTTATATTGAATGTATATGTATTTTATTTCTATAAACACTAAGTACTTACCAAATGTCACTCCCACTATTTGGTCAAAAAAAAAAAAAAAGACAGAGATGCCTCTGACATGGTTCCCCCTTGAAGATTCATAGGTGTGGTTCTATTATGTACCAATATTGTATATTTTTGAAAGAAGAAATCCTGTGTTATATTCTTCCTGTACTTCTCATTAATGAGCACACTGTAAATTATTTAGAAAAAAATAATGAAATAAAATTTTATATTACTTATACTTTCCTATCAGTCTTATTGAAGTTACATGCCATTGCCATTTAGAGCCTCCTTATAAATGTTTCAACTTCAGTAATTTTCTTTTCTCCCATGTCATTCCATTTTCTGGAAACACCTTTACTGACTCTTTTATAACATGATAAAATGAGGTAAAAAGTGCAATGGGAAATCTGTTCTTACATTGATGTCTATATTTGGGCTTCCAACTGAACTTGATTTTATCTTTTAATTAATTTGTATATTGGTTTCTCTATCTACAAAATTAGTAGCATAAACTACATTTATAATTCATATAAATTGCTGGAGTTCAGCATTATGTGCGTAACAATTTTAATATACAAATAAGGGTTGGATTAGATCAGTGGTCCTCAAACATGGTTGCACAATAGAGTTTAATGGAAAGTTTTAGAAACTGCTATTGACTCAACTTTCTTTCTAGAAACCAAATATTTCAGTTTCTGATGGTGTATATGGATGTCAGTATTTTATAAAAGGCTATCCTAGGTAAATTTTTACTTATTTATTTGCATTGTTAAATTAATTGAAGTGACATTGATTAGTAAAAATTACATAGGTTCCACGTGTACAATTCTGTAGTACATCATCTATGTTGCATTCTGTGTTTACCACCCAGAGTTAGTTCTTTCCATCACCATATCTATGAATCCTCCTCTCTCTTCTCCCACCTGCTCCCCTCTTACCCTCAGGTAACCACTAAACTATTAACTGTGTTCATGAATTTTTTTGTTCTTGTTGTTACTTTAAGTTTTATATTCAACATATAAGTAAAGCCATATGTTTTTATTTTTTCTTGCCTGGCTTATTTTGTCTAGCATGATGATCTCAAAGTTCATCTATGTTGTTGCAAATTGCAGTATTTTATCCTTTCTACAATATCCTATTGTGTATATGTACCATAATTCTATATCCAGTCATCTATTGAAGGACACTTTTGTTGTTTCCACGATTTTGTCAATGAGAACAGTGTTCCCATAAACATTGGATTACATATATCTTTGCAGATTAAGTTTATCAAAATTTGAAGGTAGATACACAGAAGGATTGCTGGGTCATATGGTAACTCTTTTCTTAATATTTTGAGGAACTTCTATATTGTCTTCCATAGTGCTTTTATTTACCTGCATTTTCACCAGCGGTGTATAAGTGTTGCTTTTTCTCCACAGCCTCTCCAAAAGTTGTTATTATTTGTTTTGTTGATAATAGTCATTGTAGCAGCTGTGAGGTGCTATCTCATGGTGGTTTTGATTTGCATTTTTCTAACAGCTAGTGAAGTTGAGCATTTTTTATATATCTGTTGGCCTTTTGTATGTCTTACTGAAAGAAGTGTCCATTCAGGTTCTGTGCCCATTATTCAATTGGATTGCTTGTTTTATTTTGTTGTTGTTTTTAAGTTGCACGAGTTATTTATATATTTTAGGTGTCGTTTGCAAATATTTTTTCTCAATTGGATGATCACCTCTTTGGTTTGTTAGTGTTTTCTTTTGCTGTGTAGAAGCTTTTTAGGTTGATATAATCACCTTCATTTATTTTTGCTTTAACTTCCCATGATTTTGAGATTAAGTTCTCCCTGAACCCAAGGTCCATAAGTTTAATATTCATGTTTTCTTCTATGTAGTGTATTGTTTTGGGTTTTATGTGGAGGTCTTCAATATATTTTGGATTAATTTTGGTATATGGTGACAACTTCCAGTTTAGATTCATTTTTTTGCATTAGGTTTTTCATTTTTTTCAGCAAAATTTACTGAAAAGTCTTTCTTTTTTTAATTGTACAGTTTTTTTCTTTTATGTCAAAATTATCCATATATTTGTGGGTTTAGTTCTGGATTTTCATTGTGTTCAATTGGTCTGTGCGTCTATTTTTTTACCAATACCAAGCTGTTCTGATTATTAATGCTTTATAATACAGTTTAAAATCAGGGAGCATGATGCCTCCAGTCTTATTTTTTTAGCACAAAATTGCTTTGGTAATTCAAGGTCTATTGTGACTCTATACAAATCTGGTAATTATTTTAATCTATTTCTTGAAAAAAATTTCTGTGAAATTTTTATGGATGTTGCATTAAATCTTTGTATTTCTTTGGGTAATGTGGCCATTTTAACTCTTTTAACAATTTTTAATTATTTTTTTCAAACTATGTACACAGAATACCTTTCAATTTCTTAGTGTCCTTCTCAATTTTTTAATAGTGCCTTATACTTTTAATTGTGTAAGTCTTTTAACATTCTTTGTTAAATTAATTCTTCGATATTTGTTATTGTTGTTGTTGCAATTACAAAATACATTGTTTTTCTCATTTCTTATTCTGAAATTTTGTTGTTCTTATATGAAAATTTAATGAGTTTTTCTACACTAATTTTGTATCCTGCAACTTTACTGTATTTGTTTATTGTTTCTCATAGCTTTCTAGCAGAATCTTTAGGTTTTACTCTATAAAGAATCACGTAATTGGCAAAAAAGGAACAGTTTAACTTTTTCTCTTCCAATTTAGAAACCGTTTACTTCTTGTTCTTGATTGATTTTTCTGGCTAGAATTACCAGTATTTTTTTTCATGCCAGGGGTAACAAGAAACATTCTTGTCTTGTTCCAGCTTTTAGAAAAATAGGCTTCAATTTTTCCCCTTCTAGTATGATATTAGCAGAGGTTTTGTCATATAAGGCCTTTATTATGTTGAGGTACTTTCTTTCTATGCACATTTTATTAAGTGTTTTAATTATAAATAGATATGTCATATAAGGCCTTTATTATGTTGAGGTACTTTCCTTCTATGCACATTTTATTAAGTGTTTTAATTATAAATAGATATATCTTGTCAAATTCTATTTCTGCATCAATTGATATATTCATGTTTTTTATGTATTGTTCTGTTTATGTGGTGTATCACATTGAGGACTTCTGTATGTTGAAACATCCTTGTGCTTCTGAGATGAATCCGACTTGATTGTGATATATAGTCTTTTAAATATATTGTTGTATTTTATTTACTAGTATTATTTTTAGGATTTTTGCATCTGTGTTCATCTGAGATATTGGTGTATAGTTTTTATTATTGTTGTTGTTTTGTTTATTTGGGAGTTCTATCCAGGACAAAGGCAAAGGTAAAAAAATAAAAAAGCATCCAAACTGGGAATGGAGATGTCAGATTATATGATTCTATTAATAATGAATATAGAAAACCCTAAAAAATCTATAAAAATATACTAGGAAAATAAATAAAGTTTCAGGTTACAACAAAATCAGTATACAAAATTCTATTGTGATTTTATATACTAGCAATAAAATTAAATAAAAATGAAAATAAAACAATTCCTATTGCAATTGCAACAAAAAATAAAACACAAGAAAAAAACTTAACGAAGGGTATGAAGGACTTACAGATAGAAAACTTCAAGGCAATATCAGAAGAAATTCAAGAAGACACAAAGAAATGAAAAGCTTTTCCATGTTCATGGATTGGACACATCAATATAGTTAAAATGAGCACATTACCCTTAGCAATATACAGATTAAATGTAATTTCCATCAAAATGTCAATGAGATTTTTTAAACAAATAGAACACAAATATTACCAAAAAACCCTGAGTAACCAAGGAAAACCTGAAGAAAAATAACAGAAAAACAAACAAAAACAAACAAACAAACAAAAAAGCCAGGAAGTATCACATTTTCTGACTTCAAATTATACTTCAAAGGGAAAATAATAAAAAATTTATGCTATTGGCAAAAAAAAAAAACCACACACACAGACTGATGAAACAGAATTAAAGTCTAAGAAGGCAAAACACAAAAGCAGTTCAGAAAATATTCCTCTATAAATGCTTCTATTTTTCATAATATATTACTGGATATTTTCTGGGCAGCCTCCTTATGTGACAGATCATGTTTGATGAAACACCCATAAGCATACAATGGAGAAAATGAAGCATCTTCAATATTTGATGCAAGGAAGGTTAAAAAGCCAAAAACAAAGAAATGAAAGACTGCTGCCTATTACCATACACAAAACTAAACTCAAAATGTATGAAAATCTTGAACATAAAACCAGAAGAAATAAATTTCATAAAAGAAAGCATACAGAATAAAATTATGGACCTTCAAATTATAAAAGATTTTGTGACTATGACCTAAAGGTCAAGAAAAGTAAAAGCAAAACTTAATAAATGAAAATACATCAAACTAAAGAAATTCTTCACAGCAAAAGAAGCTATTAACAAAACATGATTTCACTCATATGCGGAATATAAAACTGAAAGCAAAGAAAAAAAGAAATGAACAAACAAATAACCCATGGACACAATCGATAGTTTAATGTTTATTTGGGTATGAGTGGGTTAGGGAGGGGAGAAAGGGGAGGGGGTGGGAGAGGAGGGGGGGAAGCTAAGTATAAGGGGA
>PVJL010012228.1:0-38451 GCA_004026885.1 Lyroderma lyra
GTGTGTGTGTGTGTGTGTGTGTGTGTGAGAGTGTGTGAGTGTGTGTGTGTGTGTGTAAGAGTGTGTGTGCGTCTTCGATGTGGGCTCTAAGCCGGACACGAGCGCCGGGGGCGACGGCCACACCCTGCGGTCCGACTGAAGGAGAGGGAGCCGACGGCTCTGCGCGCGCACGGACACCAGAGCCAGGGCTGCTTCTGACCTGGCCAGCAGCGGGGTGACACTCCTCCTGCCTTACTACTGAGGGGGAACCAGCTGATGAAAGAGGAGATGCCCCCACCCCCACCCCAATGGCAACACGCGGTCCTGCTGGGCCGAACTCGTTCGGTAAACCCGCGGCTGTGTCCGGGCCGCCACGCCTTAGAGCTCCCTGTTCCTTCGGCCTTTCCCTTCCCGTCCGCCCAGGGGACACCTGGTCGTTCACGACACCCCGGTGTCAGCTCCCGACTCCGCAAGCTGCCTTACACGCTGCTGCCGTTTCAGTGCCCCCCGCTAGGCAGCCCATCACTGCCTCTGAGCTGCTGAAGGGGGTCCGAGTCCCACTCCCCCCAGGGTCGCGTCACCAGCAGAGGGGCTGGTTGGCAACCGCGTGCCAGGCTCTGTGCCCACACCTGCTGTGCGGGAGACGGGACGGAAGTCGGGCACCTGGAAGGAGACGACGTCTCCCTTCCTTGTGGGCTGCGTCACCAGGTGGGACTCTCCAGAAGACAGGAAAAGTCTCAAGGCCACAAGCGCTCTCCCCAGACCTGGGGCGAGGCAGTGCCCCCGGAGTCACGCCCGCTGATGGGAGCGGAGCAGACGGCCCCGGATTTGGTTCGGGGTGGCGAGGCGGCGTGCGGCCGCCCGGTGAGGACGCACAGCTGACGGTTTGTACACTGGCCGGGGCGTCCCGGGGGGTTTCGAGGCGTCTTTCCAAAATACAAACTGTGTGTCCCAGGAGAAAGTGCGCACCCAGTGCACACGTCAGGGACAAGGGGCGGTGAGAACACACCCCTGCGGGGTTCTGCCCCCAGTGGGTAAGAGGAGGTGTGGGGAGGGGGCATCCGGCCGCGAGACGGGCGAGGCCCCGTGACACTGAGCTTCTTCGGAATCAGAGGTAAGAGTGGCTGTACCGGGGCCAAAAGGACATAGAACATGTGGCACCGTCTCCGAGCCCATCGCCGAGCCCTGAACAGGATCCCAGGATCGCACGCTCCCTCCCCGGAAGCGCGGGAGTCAGAGGCTGGGGGGCTGGCAGCCCCAGACTTGGCACCCCTGATGCGCTCCCCCCTGGGGAGAAGCAAGCTGTGGCTTCCGTCGTCCGGGCGCTGGGAGACGAGACGCGGCGGCAGCTCCGTTTCCTGAGTCCCGGCCCACCCGGAGGTTGGAGGCGCCATCCCCGAAGCTGTGTCAATACAGCGCGTGTGCCGCCGAGCACCGAGCCCCCTGCCCGACGCCCCTGCCGCCCCAGGGGGCAGCGGTCCACGCAGCCAGTGCAGGCCCGCGGGCCTTTCCCGAGACAGTTCCATCCCCATGAGTCACGGACGGAGCGGCCCCAGCTGGTCGGCATTCTGGACGGGGCGTGTCCTGGGCTGGGAAGGGCGGCGGGAGGCGCCCGGTTCTCCCCGCGGCAGGAGGTGACCAGGCGGGAGGCGCCCGGTTCTCCCCAGGGCGGGAGGTGACCAGGCGGGAGGCGCCCGGTTCTCCCCAGGGCGGGAGGTGACCAGGCGGGAGGCGCCCGGTTCTCCCCAGGGCGGGAGGTGACCAGGCGGGAGGCGCCCGGTTCTCCCCAGGGCGGGAGGTGACCAGGCGGGAGGCGCCCGGTTCTCCCCAGGCGCCTAAAGGAGAAAAGCTTCTAGTAAATTAGTCCCCAGGGTCTGAAGTCGTAACAACATTAGGTCACAGGCGAAGAGGCTCGTGCTTCCCTTTGTCCGTGCGCGTTTTCACGTACCAAACATTGAAAGTGTTTGCTGCCTCCAAAATGCTTATCGCCGCGTCCGCCCTTAGGGCTGCCCCCCTGCCGGCATCCCAAATGCCAGACCAGCAACGGAGGAAGAGGAGGGAAGTGGAGCTGTGGGTCCTACGTGGCTCCGTGTCCTTGAACGTGTCGCTGGGCCTTTCTGAGAGGAGTTTCCCGTCTGGGAAATGGGGAGAACATCTCGTTTCATTGTGCAGGTTGTTGGGTGCGAACGTGTCTTGCGAACCCCAGCGGACTCTGCACGTGTGACAGCTAGTGGTTGTGCCCCTCTGGTGAGCGCTGGAGAGGCTGCAGGCATGTGGAGGAAAGAACCAGGACACCTTCCTCACGGAAGCCCAGGGTCTACACGGAGTTCTGCAGAGAGGGGCTCCCCAGGGATGCTGGTCGAGCCAGGCTGGGGGGCCTGCGTGCGGGTGTGCAGACACAGACGTGGGTTGCGATCAGACTGCTCAGAGCTATTGTGCACTTACAGCTCTTGACGTGGGCCAAGACCAAATCTCCTGGTCCACGCATTATCTCACGCGATGTGCCCTAGACCGAGACGTCAAAACTGTCCCCACTGGCCGCTGCCATGGGCTGAACTCACGCGTGCGTGTGTAATAGCCATCGCGCCTGGATCAGGCCCATCTCTGAATTGTCACGTGTGGGAGGGAGCGATTTGTCAGAAAAGCCAGCGTCGTTCAAAGCCCCGCGTAGCCCTTGCACTTGACTCCCTTCCCGAATTGGAGCATGCATATGAACAAAATTGAATTCTGCCCATTAATCTGAAGTCGTTCTGTACTGATATAACATTTCCATTCTGCCAAAACAGTTTCTATTTCTGAGTAATCCTTTATTCCAAATTCTTCGAATTGGCACCCGCTCTCGCTCCTGGGCTCCAGGCTCCGTGGAGGAGTGCAGGCTGCACATGTCCCCGAAACGTCTTTGCCCAGAACTTTACAAAGAACTCTTCCGGCATCCCCCGCGGCCCGTCACGCTCAGGAGGCACCGTCTTCGGGGTCTTCTTCCTTCCAGATTGATTCTGCATTCATCACCCTGTTCTAAGTCAGCTTCTCCGCTGGTGAGCGCGGGGAGATAAACATGTCCCCCTGACCCGCGTCAGGAGGGAGGCAGGAGAGTCGGAAGGCACTGAGCAAAACCCGCGTCCTCCCGTGTCCTCTCCTGGAGAACAGGTAGTGACCGATGGCTCCGCAGAGCAGGGTGCCCTGGGTGGCCCTGCGCCGCTTTTGAAACTCCTTCAGAAACCCCGCCAGCACCAGCCACTAGAAGGGGAAGACGGGTGCGATGAGCCCTCTGCTTATCCTGAAGGGGCAGCCTCCTTGGGGTTCTCCAGGACTTAGAACCCCCAGGAAGGGACTGGACATCAGAGAGAGGGCAAAGCAGGAGCCGAGGCGGGCGCTGTGGGCCCAGCTCGCGGATCACGCCTTGCCCGTGGTTTCCCGCCGTCGCCCCCGCCCGCCGTGCCGCCGTCCTACCCTCCCCGCCCTTCTGAGCACGGGGAGAAGAGCAGCTCACCTCCCGACAACCGCTCTGGTTCCTCCAGTCCCGTCGCCTGTGCTGTCCTCAGAATGCGTAGTCCCTTAGCTGCCATGAGCTCTTGTATTGTCCCCTGTATGCTGGGCTGAGTGACGTGGAGTTTACCATCCCAACAGGATACTTTTGAGAGTAGGTTAGACGACATGGATAACTGCCCCATAAGAGCAGGCCCGTAAGCACGACTGGTTACCTCATGTGAGAACGTCTGCAAGTCCTGGCTGCAAAAGCCCGACGTAAGGAGCTGGAAGGAAAGCACGTGCACGTGCACACATAGGTGCAGGCTGAAGCTGGACCCAGTCACACCAACTCCTCGTGTCACCGAAGTCTTTCTTGTGGTCCTTCTGTCTTTGGTGCTCAGCGTCCTTCTCCCCCACTCCTGTGACACGTGCCTTTGCAAAGGGAAGGAGGTGCTGTAATGAAACATCTACCGTGGATGTTCGGGGAGTAAGAATTTCAAAAAACAAGCAAATATAAACGTGCGGTATGGGCTTAATAAACCGGCTTGCAGGCGAAGTTTCTGGGTGCTGATGAGAGGGAAAGAGAACAAGGTCAGCCCTCGCCCTCCACACTCGGAAGGGATTTCATTGTCCCAACTTTCCCATTCTGGAAACAAGGACACCAAGGCCCAAGAGGGCGAGTGTCTTGCCCAAGGTCACACAGATAAACAGAGCATTGGAACATCAGGTTCAAACCCAAGTCCGTCCGAGGTGGGGCACCTGGAGTTCATTCTCTTCCCCGGCCTGACCCTGCCTTGATGCTGAGACACAAGTCTTCCTCAGTCAGTACTGACAGTAAAAGCAACAGAAACACAACTGGGTCAGGCAAAACGGGGGGCCCATGGCTCACATATCCCAAATGAGGGGCATCGAGAGTTGCGAGCAGAATCAGGGATAAGAATGCCCTCAGAATTCTCTGCTTCCACCTCTGATCCTCTTAGCAAGTTGGCTCCCTGCTCTCAAGCTCTTCCTCTCCGTAAGGCTAAGACCATGAGCAAGCCCTGGGCTCAGATTCTCATGGTTTAGAGGTCAGAGATCTTCCTTCTCTCCCCACCTTCCACGCACCTCCCTCACTCTCATCCACCACAGCTCCGGCTTAAGAAATCTCAAAAGGAGGCTCGGGTCGGGCCAGTCTCAGTCACAGGTCCACGTGCAGCCAAACTGACAGCCAGGCACGTAAGGCTCTGTGATTGGTCCCACCACAGTCAGGTGCCCACCACTTAGCCAATCGCTGCACGCCAGAGTTAGAGTCGACAGACAAGGGGGACGCTCTGTCAGCCCAGTAGGGAAAACAGAGGGTCCCGCACAGGTTGTCCACGAAGGTCATCAAACGGGCTCCCAAGATTGAATGCAAATGGTTTAAAACCGTTTTGTGCGCTTCCGTATCACGTGTTCTCTCCGTGTTTTTGTCCTAATTCCAAATTAATTGTTTCTCTTTAAGCACCCCAAGGCGCGTTGTCCGCCATGCCAGTTCAAGGGAGGCATCAGCTCTAGCCTTGGGTTTTGCCACACGTTTTAAATTTTGCAGATGCACCAGGCCCAGTCACTCCGTTGGCCCATCAGAACTTTAGGTGTCGTGTCTAACGACTGAAGGACACCACGGGACAGACCATTTGAAATGGAAAACTGAGCTCTAAGCAATCTGTGGTAGATGCTGCTTCTGAACTAAAACGTTTTCCCTCTGGAGAGTCCCCCACTCCCCTCGGGTCCCCTCGGGGCAGCCGGACTCTTCTTGCATTCATGGCTTCAGAGGGAAAAGCACCCCAGCACAAGTAAAACTCGCCGCTTGTGTTTCCCTGGCTTTCGTCGTCCCTGGGTCCTTAGGGACACAAGACAGAGACAGAGGCAGGGAGGGTTGGAAAAGTTACAGCTTTCCCCACTCTTGGCCTTCTGACCCCAGCCGAGGAGAGAAGGTGCCAGGAGGAGACAAAGTGTGGGCCCGGTGAACCCCACGACAGGGCGTCACGGCACCCACCCGCACGTGGGCTGGGGGAGGCTGAGGAGAGGGAAGCGGGGGCCTCTTTTCCACGCGGGGCCCCAGGGAGGTGCTCGGACTCGGCCTCCGGGCTCGATGGAACCGAGGCTGACCGTGCCTGCTCTTGTAAAACCCAACAAAGCTTCCTCCATCTCTGGCTCTCCGTAAGCCCAAGCAGTTCCTGGGAGACTGGGCAGCAGATTCGACTCGGTCCTTGGTCTGGTCCGGACAGGCCCCCGGCTGCGTGGTCTCAAACCAAACCCAAACACGGCGGCGGAATCATTCTTCAGCCGTTCGGGGTGCCTGCGACACGCCCAGCACTGTCTCAGCTGGAAGGGGGCCCAACAGACTGCGAGACCAGGAGCACGTACCCCCCGTGTGAGAGGAGGGAGACTGGCCCTGTGTTGACAAAGCCCCATCCCCCTGCCAGCTCACCACCGGAGACGCCGTCCGCTCAACCTGCTCGCGCTGCCCTCGCTGCGACCTTGGCTGGGGGTGGGGGTGAACCCACCCTCCTGGGCTCTGCTGTCACCTGGGCCCCACTGCACCCGCCCAGCCCCGCCATGCATGGGGGTGGGGGGCAGGAATGGAGCAGGAACAGAGCAGAGGCTCCCGGCGGGGGCTCCTCCAAAGGTGCAGGGGTTCACGGAGCAAAAAGCAGACACGGCGCCTGGCGGGAGGCCTGCGAGGATGGGCCCGCGGAAGCCACAGCCGGTGCCAGCCATGCGGGCAGGTCCGACCAGAGAGCTGGCGGAGCCCTCGCCCGCGGGGAGCCAGCCTGGGACAGCGATCACTCCAGGCCTCTGGAACACTTGTCGTCGTCACCTGTGTCTTCCCTCTTCCAGTCCCATCTGGGTCCCATCTAGGCCACCAGCAATGCCCTTTTGCCCAGCCTGAAGTCCCAAAAGCATGGACGTGTACGTGGGAGCCATGACCAGCTGCTTGGTGAAGGCAACAGTCAGACAGGAGAGCTGGGGCGCCGTCACCTGCACTCTTACCTCCCAGTCATGGCAAACCAAAGTCCTCCAGGCTATGGGGACAGAGACCTCTGTCCGCAGTGTGCATAGGACGGGTGTGTGCATGGGAAGAGCCATGTGCATAGAAAAAGCCGTGTGTGTCAGACGGGCCGTGTGCATAGAAAAAACCATGTGCGTGGGCCAGGCCGCGTGCAAAGAAAAAGCCGTGTGCGTGGGCCAGGCCGCGTGCAAAGAAAAAGCCGTGTGCGTGGGCCAGGCCGCGTGCAAAGAAAAAGCCGTGTGCGTGGGCCAGGCCGCGTGCAAAGAAAAAGCCGTGTGCATGGGCCGGGCCGTGTGCGTCAGAAGCAGACGCGGCTCACTGCACTCGCAGGTTTCCGTGGCAGTCCCCCCGGCGTGCTCTCCAGGGGACACTCCTGACATTTGGGACCGGGCCATCCTGGTGCGGGCTCCACTCTCCACCCATGCCTGCCCCGCCCTCCAGCCCTGAGCCTTCCTGCAAGTTCTGTCAGGACTCAGGGAGAACAAAAAGCCCAGGCCTGTGACCATGTGACACTTCTCTGCCTCCACCCACGCCATTTCCTATCCAAATAGGAAGACACAGAGAGGTCTGCCGGCCCCAAGCAATGCACAGGTCTCAGGGGACCCCACCACCCCAAGCCCCACCTGACCCTGAAGCCGCTCACACACACGGACTTGGAAATAATGCTCATCTCAACGTATTTTGTGCTCAGAGTGGATGTGTCCTGGGCCCCAGGCCAGGGGTCAGCAAACTGTGTCTGTGGGCCCAGCCCAGGGCCTGTTTCTGTAAATAAACTCTTACTGAGACCCCGTCACTCCCATTGGCCTATGTGCTGTCCAAGGCAATCTGGGTGGTTGTCACAGGGTCCTGTGGCATAGACATCCCATCTCGCCCTCCACAGAGAAAGGTGGCCCATCTCTCCCCTAAGGTCCATGAGACTTCGTTCCTCTTCTAATTATTCATGAACGTATTCATTCAATTACCTAGAGCTAGTCTGTTTCCCGCCCGGCGCCGAGCGATGGGAGAACAGGGATGTCTTCCTGCCTTTGCATCCTCGGTGCCACGCGCGGTGCCTGGTACCTGGCACGTCCTTCAGACACCTCGTGCAGTGACTGGATGAATGCAGTGAGCCTCACGTGTGCCCCCAGGGAACCCGCAGTCCGGTGGGACAGACCCACTAGGGGAGAAGTCTGGTGAGGGTGACAGCAGATGGGGACAAACTCCCCAGAGGAGAGGGGCTCCTGGCTGCGGGTGTTCCGGCTGAAGGGAGCAGAAGAGCTTCAGTCTCTCATTGCCAAACCCACGGGATCTAGAACCCAAGCTTTAGGCCAAGTGGCGGCTGAGTGCCCGCAGGGCTCTGAGAGGACATGTGAATGCACGCTCCGCCCCCTGAACGTCACTGTGCACCTGCTAAGGCCCACCCCGCGCCACGGGCTGGCGACGTAACTGAACACAGTGGTGACAGGTGGTGGATGGCAGAGCTCGGAGGGTCCCCGCCTCTCCCAGCACTCACCCTCAGCTCTTCATGGGGGCCACACCGCCAGGGCAGCCAGACCCACTGAATGTAAAGTAATACTGTGTCCACGGTAATGAAAACTAAGGTTAAAAATTTAGAGGCCCCGACCCTATGCCCCGCTCGTGGAGAGAGTCCGGGACAGTAGGAGACCCAGGATGCACCATCAAACAGGGCCGTGTCTGGGTCCCTGCTCTGCCACCGGTAAGCCGTGCGCCTCTGTCCCCTGCCTCCCTGCCTTCTTGCGTAGCAGGACCGTGCTGGCCTGGGTTCCATGCAAGCATGCACTTGGCGAATACTCGCAGTGCACGTGGAAACACTCGGGAGAAGTCAACTTAAAATAACACGGAGCTCTGTTTAACGCTCATAGCTGCCCAATGACACCCTGGCTTCCTTGTCTGCCCCACTTAATGTCCCTGCAAGTCTTTCACCCCAGAGGTCCCCTCCTTTGGGCCAGGGAGGTGTAAACAGGGTCACCTAAGGCTCTGAGATTGACGAGCGTTCAGATGTGCCTGCAATAGCGCTGCACCTGAGGCCAGAAGGGAAGCCACCCCAGTTGCAGTGAGAGGGTCCTGTCCAATGGCATCTCCGCCCTGCCAACCTCACAGGCCCATGCACCGCGCCTCCACCAGCAAACTGGCTTTTCTGCTTGCGGGGGACCTCTCTTCTCTACCTTTCCTCTGTCTTTCTGTTCCTAAAGGAGTGACGTTAGCATTCCGCTGGAATAAAATTGCACCCACAGCAGACGCGGAGGCCGCAGCTCCGGTTTTAATGAACAGATACCCAGTCTCACGATTTCCGAAGCCCTCGTGTCATTTTTCCCCCTGTCCTCCCACCCCTCCCTTCTGCCCTGTCATCGCCCCCTGACTCATTTCTCTCCTCCCACTCGCTTCCCTCGCCCTCTCCCTGCTCAGCACAAAAGTTGGGGAGAAAAAATTACCAAGTGGCAGGTCCCGCGATTGCCATGAGACAGAGCCTAGAGCCGTCGATCTTGTCAAAAACCCAGCACGCACGTCCCAAAGGGAGAGGGCGGCACGCCAGACGCGGAGGAGCACGCCGTCCTTCCACGTTCTCGTCCGTTTGCTTTTCTATTTAAATGCCACTACGTTTCTTCCCTTTAACCTGTCCTGCAGGTCTTTATATATAGGACACACGCGTGTGCACGTGCGCACACACACACACATGCATGCGCACGCGCGCACACACACACACATGCATGCGCACGCGCGCACACACACATGCATGCACACGCGCACACACACACATGCATGCGCGCGCACGCACACACATGCATGTGCGCGCGCGCACACACACACACACACACACACACATGCGCACTCACTTCGGTCACTTAAAGTACGAAGAAAGGAGCAAAGAGAAATTTATTTCCAGTTCTCTCTCCTTAAATGCTCTTGCCACTGCGATCAAAGAAGTGCGTTTCCAGAAAAGTCAAGTCACAGACGAAGGTGAAGCAGCCTTTGTGACCAGCCTTCTGTCCTTTCCGTTCAATTCTGTGCCTACCAAGTTGTTGGATATTCGGTAGCTAGTGTTCAGGGACGAAGGAGACATGCGTGCGCTCTACTCTAAGCACTTTCAGGTGTTTAAAAAATAAAAATAAGGACTCAGTTCAGAGATCATTAACGTAGTGTGGGGGAGGGGCTGCCATCTCGAAACAGGATTTGGGCCCCAGAGACCAAAGATTCCGACCGGGCGCCTTTTTATTTTTTCTGATGGTCCTCGTGCAGCACAAGTAAGTCCAAACACTGTAATTTGACTCACAGGAAAGTTACAAATAGTGGAGGTATCTTTAGAAACAGCTGCACAAGTGGTTTCACTTCTGACAAGATTGGTGTTAATTATCGGCAAGGACTTCAGGATCATACTATTTAAATCATTTTAAATTATCCCTCTCAAAAATTAATTTTTCATCAAAGATTACACACAAAAAAATCATGATATCATCTGTGCAGCTGCGATTTAGTAATAATTTCATCTATTATTACCAATGTCAGTTGGATAAAAGAAAAAACGGCACCCTACCGGGCCGATTCCAGCACAGGCCATATATAGAAATTTTTAACTATCACTTATAATCGCTTTGATGAGCTTAAACCTCCTCTCAATTAACACCCTAAATGACACTGAGACGTCTTAATGGGGGATGTAAGTAAGAGAAAAGACTTTAATCAAAGAATAAAGAAAGGAGTGCCGCGGGAAAGGACACTGTGAACACACCTCTTCGTGTCCAGTCCGACCGGAGTCCCTTGTCACACTTGGAACCTGTTGGCATTCCGGGATCCCAAGCAACCCGACACGGGGACCACAGAAAGGCACGTGGCTGGCAGGTCACTATGCTCTCTCTGTAAAAATAAAGACTTGTTCCAGGGCTCCCTAGTCTAACACCTAGACCAGCGGGTGGGACTTCGGAATGCTGTCACTTAGACAAATACAATAAAGGAGAGAACAAAACAGAAAACATTGCTCCCCGAAGACCATCTTCTGGGGCACCCAGGGTCGCCATCTGGGGGGATCCAAGTCACTCACATGCAGGCACCCCCACTCACTCTCTGAGGAAACAATGGGTCTCTCTAGACACATCTGAGTTATGCAAACTCCCACAGTCATGGGAAGGTTCCAGAAGGATATTTCTCAGGCCATTACTTTTTATCGTGAAACTGCTGTGCCTGGCCTTTGGGAGGATTAAAAATAAAATGAAATAAACAAAATCCAAATGAAAACTGACCATCATGGTTTACTCTTTTTCAAACATGTTTGTTGTATCCATGGTGATTTTCGTTTCCAATTAGCATTCCCTAACGAACGTGCGTTAGTGCCCATGCCTTACTGCCACGGAAGGAACTGGAGAACGAATGGCCCTGCAGGAGCGCTGATCTCTTGAGTTATAGATGTACATGGGGTTTGCAAAGTCTTGAAAACTGTATTTATGAAATATAAATAGGTGGAATCGGAAGAGCCTTGATTTTTCTGATGACTTACCTCTTGCCACTCTGTTGGCCCCCAAAGATAAGGAAGTCTTACTGTTGCCTGCTTGTGCCAGGGCTTGGAAGAAGATGTAGGTCACACATGAGCTCCATTTTCACCCACAAAAAAATGATGGTTTCCTCCCTGTGATCACAAAGGAACAACATCTGCGCAGTGTCCTGGGCAACAGTGCAAGGGAGGCCATTTGCTACATCAACACTTTAAAAATAAGCTATCAGGTATGTTTTATCATCCATGATTGCAGATGAAATTAAGAATCAGAGAGTCTGCAACATTTCCCAAAGGTCACACAGCCATAAAGTAGAGAAGCCAGGATTAGAAACTGGGCTTCAGCATGGTGGACAAATCAAGGACACACAAAAACGGTGCCTTTTGTCAGATTAAAAGGTCAAATATTTGGGTGATTTTAATTTTCCTGTGGTTGCCCAGACACTTCCCCTAACCCCTGCCCTTCTTCCACCCCAGGAATGTGTTGGTATTATGCTGTAATATAGTATGTAGAATTTAACTGTGTTTAGGATGTAGGGGATCATGTTTACCCAATTATCTTTGGATATTGCTTTAAATACAACACACACATGCATGTGCACACACACTCACACACACAAAGTTATGCTTTCACCCTGATCCACTTTTTTCAAAGCACCCTCCTCCTACTGGTGTTCTTCCAGAAATGTTTTCACAGAGGGTGTGTTTGGGTAGAAAGTGTTCTCAGACCTTGTTCTCATAAGAACGTGATTATACTGCCCCGATATTAAAGGATAGTTTAGCTGGGTATAAAACATAAAGATTTTGTTAAAGTTATTTTCATTCAACATTTTAAAAACAAGTATCCATTTCATTCTTTAGTCAGTGTCACAATTGAGAAATAAGATTTTAATCTGAATGTGGTTGCTGTATAAGTAATCTCTTTCTGTGAGTTTGTTGCTTTTTAAAACTCTTCTTTGGGGTTCTTAAATATACATGTAATTATGTTGTTGAAGTATGGTTTTACTTTTATATATTCTGTTGGACATTTCATAAGAGATTTTAATATAAATCTTAGTCTTTGTTTTGTCATTATTGTTTTTCAAGTACTTTCTTTCTATTTAGTCTCTCCTTCTGTGATTGCCTATTATATTTATATGGGTGTGTGTGTACCCCTGGCCTCCATATAATAACTTTTCATTTATACTTTTTAAACTCCCTATTCCTGCTTGTTTTTTTCTCAGAGAATTCTTCAGTCTGATCTGGCTCACTAATTCATTCTTAATCTACCATGACTATGGTTTTTCACTCTACTTCTTAAATTACTTATGCCCAGTATTACATATTTCATACGTAGTATTTCCATTTGTAATTGCTTGTTTCTGTATCATGGTCCCAGTATCCTCATACGTTAAGGTCAGAGTTTATCTTACCATGGTCGTGTACCTCGTGTCCTCACATCCATCCTCCTCAAGAGTTTAGGAAATGAGGCTTGTGTCTCAGCACAAAGACCTCTGATACCCAAGCCTGGAGTTGGCCACCCCATTTGCTTCATAACCCCAAAGTCCTAGAATAGCTTTTTGTCCATGTCTCTAGGCTTGGCCCTTCACAAAGAGGTTTTCTCCCTCATTCCATCCTTTGGGAAAGTGAAAGGAAGTGGAAATAAAAACACACAGCAACAACTATGGTGGGGGGAAACAACTATGAACTATGGTAACTTTGTCCTTTGTATCTACCCACCTACATATGGCATACCATCCTCCTCTGATCCACACTAAGTCCTAACTGACTTCAGTCTCCCTAGAAGCTTCTCATAATGTTTGCATTCCTTATTTAGGTGCATTGACTTCTTCTTTAATTGTATGCCTTTCTGGTGTGGAGTTCATGGGAGGGGTCAACATTCCATCCTAGATGGGCAGAAACAAGACAGAAGTGTATGATTTTCAGAGCTAGTTGGTGCAAGGAAAGTAAGTCATACAGAGAGACGAGCATGAGCGAAGACATTGAGCATAAATGAAGAGTGGAAAGCAACAGAGGAAGTTTCTTGGGTTTGTTTGTTTGTTTGTTTGTTTGTTTGAATGAATGAATGATTGAACTGGGGAATAGAGGGATCTATTGGCAATTTGGGAACTGGGGACAAAAGGAGTACAGCAGGACACATGGACTGAAATGTAGGATGAAGTGAAAGACATTTTTAAAGAGTGGAGTCAGTTTTTTGTAAGAAATATCTTGGGTTTGTATTGCACAGTGATAACATGCTTCCATGTTGGAATGGCAGAACTCTGGAAACATTGCTCTCTGAATTTTCGTCTTCACACGGTGACTACTGCACCATGCAGTTGTGCATAAATAGATCAAATAGATCATGCGAGTCTCCATTCCTGTATCTGGAGCAGAGGAGCACTTTCATGACTCTTGGTTTCTGTCCTTCCAACAAAAGACAAATCAACTCTGCAGGAATTCCATCACGGCGAACCTCATGGCATAAACCCACAGCCCCTCACTTAACCATGAAGTTTTGCTTGGGACACAGACTTCCATTCAAAACAAGAATAAAAGTGCTCTGCTAGAGGCCTCAGGCCTGGAGTGGGTCCAGCCCAGAGGCACCAATGTGAGCACAGATGTTGCCAGGCCAGTCTGCCTCTAGCACCAAAGGGCCTTGTGAGAGCAGGGGTATGCATGCCAGAACTGTGCTCCACATCACTGGGGCGCTCTCCACATTATCAGTGTGATCGAGGGGGGTCTAAATTGGCCTGCAGTGCACATGCCAAAAACACCCAATTCAGTTCCAAAATGAAGGGCTCTTAAAACTGGAAAGTACAGAATTTGGAAAAGATCGAGGGTTTGGGTACACACAGTCCAGAACAATTTAATATGTGAGCTTTTCGACTACTTTTTTTTATATATAAGCACTTCACTTTGGAAGTCACTGAAATAATGGTCCGTTACTACAATGAACACATGATTAACTTGAAAATGCAATCACCCAATATTAAAAAAAAGACGCCCCAAGTCCCCAAACTGGGGGGAAATACTCAATTCTTGCATACACCCAAAATAGCTTCCCTCTTCCACTCCATCTCTCCGAGTGGCACCACCCTGATGCCATTCGATTCAGAGTCATTGAATGCCTACTGTCTGACAGCCAATTTCTCATTTTTAGGTCATTCAGTCCTCAGAACAACTCTGTAATGCAAGTAGTCTTTATCCCCACTTGACCTCAGAGGCACACAGAGGAGCTCAGCTGACCACAGAACTTGCAGGAACCTCCAAGAACACAGGCAGTGTTTTAACGCTGATTCAAGAGAGGAAGGATGGGCCTCTACCGGATGACTCAAGTGGTGGACTCCGCCCAACACGAAAGACACAACCAACCAAGAATGTGACTGTATTTGGAGATAGCATCTTCAAAGAGGTGATGAATTTAAAACAAGGCCTTTAGAGTGGGCCCGAATCCGATGTGACAGGTGCCCTTGACGAAGAGGGAACTTGGACGCACAGGTCACATGCACAGGGAAGACCATGTGCACCAAGGAGATCAGCCTTGGGAGACCAAGCCTGCTGACAATTGGATTTTGGACTTCCAGCCTCCAGAACCGCCCCTTGCCCTCCCTGCAACCCCCTGATTCTGTGACATTTTGGCATGGCAGTCCTAGGAATGGTACAGTGCTACCCTCTTGTCCTAGGACCCCTTTGCTGGGACAAGCATTTCACTGGCCTGCCCGGTAAGGAAGGTTCCTCCCCATCCTCCTGTGGGTCGGTGCCCTGTTTGAGGATGTTTTATTGCCATTTCCTCAGCATGGACTTAATTGTTGGTTGGCATTGCAGAGCGGGATGTCAGCATCAGCGAGATATCTTGGATAAATCCCTCCTGATGTACAGAGGTGGCCAGGAGAGGGGCTGATCTCATTTACAAGAATGTTCTTTTTCCCAGCAGCCAATGTTCACATGGGGGTATCTTCAGGAATATAAAAAATAGATCAAGAGATTTATTATTTTGGAGCCCTGGGAGAAGATGTGACTTGTAAAACACTGAAGATTTCATTTACACATAGTTTAAAATGTTTGTAAATATTTAACGGAAACATCGAGCAATAAACTCAAATGATTACCGAGTGCAGGAAAGAACCAGAAGGCAATTTGTCAGCGAACGAGGGAAGAGGACTGGATACCACATTTTACTGGGGCACACACATTCTGACATGCTAATGGGGATCGTGTCAGTTAAGTGTTGACATGTACCGAATCATGGCCCAGTCTAAATGCCTTAGTCATGGCAGGGAGTTAAAAAAGAATATTTGAGAATAATGTGAATTAAAAAGGCAAGTTAGTTTAAATTTCTGTTTGGTAGGCCCCCAGGCCTACAAGTCCGATGGGAATACACTCTAGCTAGAGGCTTGATGAATGGCCTTAATGAAGTTGGACAGCCTGGAATACATGCATAAAATGATTTTAAATATTGATACGATGTCATTGTGTGTCTGAAGATATTGAAATGTTCATTCTCCCAGCCAGACAGGTTCCATCTAATTTATTAAAGGTGGAAATGATTATTTACATTTGAAAATGGAGTGGGTGCCCGGATAGAAGCCAAGGCAATAAAATAATTATTGTATTCAGGGACACGGTCCATCTTCTGGAAGAAGAAAAATCAAAGCCTGTCCGCACGTGAGCGTCCCGGAGTTCGGGCGGCTGAGCCAAACACGGCGGTGAGTGTTTCCTTGAAGGCTGTCCCTTGAGGTGCTTGCAGTAGGAGATGCAAATAGATCTCCGAAGAACATTTAGTGGCGTTTAGTCCGCTTCCGGCGGGGGAGGCACGATGGGAAGGCTTCCGATGTGCCACGGGGGCCGCCGCTCGCCCCCGACGTGTCCATCGGGGCATGTCCGGGATACCGTCTGCCATCTGCAGCCGGCGACGACGTGCGCTGACAGCGGGAAGGGCCACGGCGTGATGGCGCAATGCCGGGTTCGGCTGTGATGTGCGAGTCTCCACGGAGAACGCCTCCAGGCAGCTGTGTGTCTCCTGGGTTCCCCATCAGGGCCGCGGCTGCAGTGTCTTCGGGCAAGCAGGCAATGCCGAGTCAGCGGCAGGGTCCCCAGCGCTAACTAGGCCGAGGACGCCAGGGCGGGCCCAGATGCAAAAGTCAAACCCCCACCAGCCGGCTCCGCTTCCTGCCTCTGCATCGTGGCTTGAACAGCTAATTGCACCTCGCTAGATGTGAGGCTTTCTCGTGAGGAAAGGAGAGTAAGTGCTCTCCTCACCAGCCCATTATCTCCTATTAATCTCCCGTCATTTTCGCTAGAGCTGTGTGTGCGTGTGACAGGCGAGCCACCCCAAAGCACCCATCGCCTCCTTCATCACCAGCCCCCTCGTGACCTCCAAGTCCAGCCAGCCAAACTGCACAGCACCCAAAATGGTCATAGGACCATACGGAGGACCACAGGAAGGGTCAGCAGATGGGCATCGGGGCCAGCCACTCAGTCGTCCTTGCCACACTTGGTGAGCGCACCCTAGGACCCCCGCATCCCTGCACGACCTTGGGCAATCTGCTTAACTTTGCTGTGCCCAGTTTTCTTACCTGTCATGCAAGAGGATGGAGCTGGACACGTCAGACGGGTGCTGTAAGATTTCAAGTAGTTAATGTATTTAAAGTTCTCAGAACAGCCCTAGTCCAGGGGAGATGCTCAGTAAATGCTGCTGTTCTTATTGCTACTGTTGTTTATGAGACGCTGTCTTGGACATCACAGCAGATAACAAAAATGGGATCCCGGTCCTCAAGGGTCTCACAGTCGTGTAAATAAAAATAAAGAACATTTCAGTGTGATCGTCGGTACTGTTAGCTGAGCCCTGATCAGGAGGCTTTGTGCCAGAGCTCCACCTATGTTACAGCACTTGACCTTGTCAGCAGACCCCGTTGGGCTAGAAACAGTTATTTCCTAGATGAAGAGATTCCACCTCCCAGAAGTCAAGTGACAAAAGCATAGCAAGTGGCAGAAGCAGGAGCCCAGGGTTCCCTTCCTCATAGGGACTCATGGGGTTCAGAAGCCAGGAGAGGGGGTGTAGCTCACCCAGGACTCCTGCTGGCCCACTGCGGAGCTAGCTGGAGGCCACCCCACTCTACACACTGGCCTCTCCACTGTGCTCTCTCTTTTGAGTTCTGGGACTTGAAGGTCATTTGTGGGAATCCTTGGGGACCAGGAAAAGAGACAGTCAGTGATGGCTTTCCCCACCAAGGGGAGCTTGGGTGCTGTGCTTTCTCTCCGCTGGGGTTGGAGCAAGCACTCCAGTAGAATAACTTGTCATCACCTTGGCAGGGCCAATTGGGCAGGGCTGCCGATGCACAGCCTTACACGCTGATGACAACAAACCCACCTTCGCTGACTGGATGGTGGTGGCCAGAGGACAATGTTCTCCTTGGGTCCAGAGCTCTGTTGACCTAGATGAAGAGATCATCACAGGAGGCAAGCTGCATCACCTGGGGTGGCTTTTCCTTGCTGCGCTGGCCACGGCCCCTCTCCCTGCTCAACGCTAAGGAGCTTCCAAGGAAAACCTCTCAAAAGTGACTCCCTGCAGCATCAAAAAATCATCATAGGAGGGAGGGCCGTAGATTAATAATTACAAAATAAATCATTAAACATCTCTGATGAGGCAGGCTTTCCAAATAGTAACTCATGTAACCCTCACGTGGGTGTGAAACATACAGGATTGTCCCTGTTTTAGACGCTGAGCCTCACAAGTGTCTCAGGTCACTCAGTTCCGCCATAGTGGACAGGAGTTTTAATTCAATCTGTCTGAGCCCAGAGCCGGAGGGCAAGGAATTTCACTTCCGGAGAACCGGGGTTTTCAGACACGAGCCGCCATTTTGCCCCCAAGTGAAAGGATAACTGGGGTGAGTGACCTCCTGTCCGGACCTCAGTTGCCTCTTTTACACCATTAGGGAGTTTGGTCTGTTTCGCTCCAGCCCTTCCGACTTAAAAAGCGCATGACTACGTGACTGGTGCACACAGGAATGGAGGCGCTGTGGTGACATGGCCCAGAGGCTGACCTTGAAAGCAGGACCGAACTGAATTACCCACCATGTGACTCCAGACAAGTCACCTGCCGTCTCTCAGCCCAGTGACGTCCTCTGGAGAATCACGATAACAAGATCCCCTGTTGCACACAGAGTTGGGTAAGGACTCACTTAATGCTTTGCAACACTGCTGAGTGCAGGAAGTTCTCAGGGCAGAGACAGCATCATTTATGACCGGGTGTCCCAAAGTATTTCTGGAATGGTCATGGGATGCAAGCAGAGCCTTCACTTCAAGTTACGGCTCCCCCGAATTACTAAGGGAACTGTACTGCCAATAGATGAAGCATGTTTCGTATTTACTAGAGTTATTTTTACAATAATTATCTTAAATGTTTGTTCATTGTGGAACTCATAGGATTGTGCTCCTTGGTGACAGGCAAACGTACTTATAGAAGTGAAAATAACATCTCAGATTTGCAACAAAAATTTTGTTTCTGGTTTTGCATTTCAGGTCTACATGCCAAGTAGGCTGGGTGAGGGCCATCCGGAAAGCATCCAGCCACGTGACATTAAAAAATAGGGTGGGAGAGGAGGGAGGGGGGCTCAATACACGGTGACGGAAGGAGAAGTCACACTGGGCGGTGGACTTATTACACAACAAGTAGACGATGCCTGTAGAATTGTACACCTGGAACCTATGTCATCCTTGATGACAGGTGTCACCCCAATAAGCCTAACAATTAAAAATAAATTTAAAAACAATAGAGGCATTTATGGCTGGATTTTTTCCAGACAGCCCTCATATAGTCATGCTTCCCAAATTCCAAAGAATGAAAAAGAAAAGAAATAAGAAATAAATATTTTTTAAAAGAAGGAATAGGAATATAAGGACGAAACTCTTTTCAAGTTCCTGGGTTTTGTTGTTGTGGGTCGTTCACCAAAAGGCAACCCCTCAAAGCCAGGTATGAGCTCTTGACCCTGAAGAGGAGAGAAAGAGGAAGAGAAAGCGAAGGAAAGGAAGCAGCTCCGAGCTCCGGCCGCCGTCGGCGGGGAGGGCCTGCTCCCACGCGGACACTGACCCGCTAAATGCACGTGGGGGACCTAGCCGAGAGCTCGGGTCAGGAAGCAGTCCCTGCAATGGCTGCTTCCTTCAGTCACAATCCACCGAGGATCTGCTTCGTGGGCTCTCTGGGATAAGAGAGGACCAGCTGCTCTGGCTGTCCACGTCGGGAAGAAGGAAGGGGAAAGCCGCTCCCAGCCTCGCACAGAAGCGCTCTAACGCTTCCTGCTCGGGGGCAAGTGGAGCTAATGACATCGGTCTTAAAAGACTGCTGAGAGGGTGGGAGGTACCCGGACAAAAGGACCTCTGAACCTAGCAGATGTGCAAAGAAAAGTTAATTCTCTTTTCCCGTTCTCCTCCACGATTCTGGCTTTTAGAGCTCTCATCATCTTTTCTCCTGTACTCTCGTTTAATGGATGTCTCTTCTGTAGTTTGGACTAGATTGACTTCGTGAGGACCACGTGGTACTCATTAGAGCCACCCACGAGACACATCCGTCTGTCTACCTTCCCCGTGTGTTGCAGAATCGTACGTTCTAGCCTCTTGACTTTGAGTGGGGCTGGGTGACTAATTTTGACCCATAACTTGAGTGAATGCTACATGTTTCCCTTTTGATTGCTGATGCCAGATCCTTCAGAAGTCTTCTCCATAAAATCAGCAAAATGAGAAAGTGGTTATGTCCTTATCCCTGATTCCACAAACCTGAAGCCAGCCCACATAGTGGCCACAAGAAGTAAGCCTTTGTTGTGTACGTCAGTCAGATTTAGGGGGTGTTTGTCACAACAGCATAACCTAGCCTGTCCTGACTAATACAGACGACACCATATCAATCGAGTCGTAGAGCCTGGCTCAGGCCATGAGCAACATTATAACAAAGGGCACCTAACTGGCCAGTGAGAAAACAGGAAGATACTTGATCAGAACCTCAGAACGTAGACTGTCAGTCTAATAAACTGCCAGATGCAAAAAATAAAAAAATTAAAAAATCAAACCTGACAGAAAGATGGTTTTAGGGACCATGCTGACTGTTGGGGACATGGGGATAGAAAAGATACATTCCTTAGGGAGGAAAATCAAATTGCAAAAAAGTCAGAATTGCAGACTAATCACTGAGAACATGTAAGGCAATAGACAGATATATTTATCCAGGGGTCAAGACGACAAAATTCATGTCAAGGCAGAAGTGGATGTGTTCACGCCAGCCTGGATGTCACTGCCACATGAGACTACTTTGAGCAAGCAGATAATCATCTCAGCCAAGGGGCAGTTCACTGAAAGGTTACGGTGGCATAATAACACTCTCCTGAATGCATCAGAATGACACTCCTGGCCCGTCCATCAGAAGGGCGTGCTTTCAAATCATGTTCCCCGTGTTAGGACGGGAGTTAGGGTAGGGATCCCATGCTCTGCCCGATACTTGGATTACCACAGGACGACCCTGCTAATTTCTAGTGGTATCATTTACAGAGAGAGCGCTCACGTCTACGTTCACCCAGGTGTCACAGCAGCAGCCCTGAAGAAATGAGGAGGTGGGGTCCTGGAGGAGGACGGGCTTGGGCCCCAAGCCAGAATGCATGGTTCCCATGTGGCCCCATCTCTTACTGGCTGTGTGACACTGGACTAGTTAATGGACCTTTGCATGCTACGGATTCCTTATGTGATAAATAAAGACAATGAGAGGAATGAACCGAGAGTATCTATGAGGGTTTAATACGGAAACAAATGCATGGAAGACACTCAGACAGTGGTACGCCTGTAGGTACACCACGCTAGCTGCTGTGGCTGCTGTGGCTGCTGTGGCTGCTGTGGCTGCTGTGGCTGCTGTTGTATTTATCATCATGATCAGCAGCAACAGCATTTACTCACGTCACTCAGCTAGTAAGTGGTACAGATTGGAGGGGCCCCTGGAGGGGCTGGGGAAGTAATGTAGGTTATGGCCATGGTTACGAAGCAATTGAGGACACCCCCAGGCAGAGGGAAACCTACATTCTCCGGCCTCCCGGTCACCATGCGGAACCAACTGGGCCAACTGTCCATGGGCTACTGACCCCTCCCCAGGGCAAGGCATCACCATTAAGCTTCCTAAGCATCTCAGGGGTGAGGTTTTCATTGTATCCTGACCAACCTCTTCACTTCCCCAGGCTCAGCCAGTCCCAATTAGCCCAAGGAATCATCTGGATAAGTTGAATATCAGGCTCATCACGAAACTCTCACTCTGATGGTAGGTTCTCAGAGGCAGCCATAACAGCTCAATTTCTCTTCAGGAATTCCATTGATTATATGAGGTAACCGAGGAGATAACAAGGGACAGGAGGCCCTTGGGGTATTCTTTTCCTTCTTCTCTCTCTTTAAGTGATTGCAAGTAAATGAAAGAAACACTCCCTGCACGAGGCCTTACACACCGTGGTGCCATGCTTTCTACACGGTCCGTCAATGGCTAAGGTGTTGGCATTGGAAACCAAGAAGCCTCAGACCAGCGAGGAGTCCTGAGGAGAAAGCTGTTAATGTTGAGACATCTGTGTCTATCATTCCAAATTGTAAATTGCCAAAGAATCGAAATTTACTGAGAAAAACCGGAGACTTTCCCCATTGACTGACCTTACACACCATTTTCCTACAGACGTCAAAAAAACTCTTTCATTGACCACTTTCTAGTGATTTACGGGAGGATTTATACTCCGTGCACACCATTGATTGCAGTGGCAATTTTTATTGACTTAAGGAGGTGCTCAGCCCCCTCTGGGACCATGCCACACGTACAGGTATCCACCTGCAATCATCTAAAAATCAATGCTCAGTTGCCGCGCTCTAAAAAGTCCCGTCTAATCACTTGATGACAAGTTTCGAACTTCCCAAGGAGCTTTTCAAAGCCAAGGTAATAATAAAATGCAAGATTGGTACTTCCTTTTTTCATGGTCACTTCTTGATCCTGCGTGATTTTTGACTTTGTCCCCAGGAGAGCTGGTGATGCTTCAGGGCCCAGTTCCCAGCAGCCGTGGTGAAATCGCATCTGTTTGAAAATAGGACCCAGAAGAAACCAGAGTACTATCTAGGCATGCTAGACTGTGGGTTCTCGTGAATGGCTTTAATCCCATTTACTCATTCAACAACTGTCGGTTCTTTCTTTACTACCTACCATAGGCCAAGAGATGTTCTAGGAGTTGGGATACACGTGTGAACACGGCGGCTGGGAAGGATAGGTTTATGTACCTTCCACTGTGGGAGACAGACCACAAAGTAGTAAGCAAACGAAGGATGAAGATGATTCCAAAGGAGATAAGTGCAATAAAATAAAAGAACAGCATGACGATCCAGCAAGCACGTGGCACTTTCTTAGGCTGTGTCAGAAAAGCGTGACGTTCAGCTGGCCTTGGTAATCCCACACCTACCAATCCCACCTCCAACCATCTCCACCATGTGACCCCGTTGCTTTGTGCTGAGGGACAGCAAAGCTATTTGGCGCCAGTCTGAAAAGAAAGGTGAACGACAGCAAACCGGTGGTGGGACAAGCCTATCGGGCTAGGAAGAAGGGAAGAAGGAGTGGTCCTGGGTCGGAGAGTGCACGTTGCCTTCTCTTTCGGCAGGTACACATGTGAACTGGCTCCATCCCCTGTGCTCTCTTATTCCACAATCTAATTGTTTTACAATGACCATTTATCCATTTATTTCCCTATAATAAAGATTTTTCTTTCTTCTTATACCAAAGGTAACCTTCACCAATAAAAAGGAATGTATTAGGCCCTGAATGGCCCAAGTGATCGGTAGAGATGCTACGTAAAATGAGTTCATGGACAGGGGTCTTCACCTTTGGGGCTTTAGAGTCAAGTACTTTCAAAGGCACTGAACTCAGAGGTAAAAAGCACTTCTGGTCCCAAAAGTACCACTAACTAACAGAACAGTTTGTTTAAAAAAAAAGAAGAAGAAGAAGAAGAAAGAAAAGAAAAAGAAAGAAAGAAAACATGAATTTTTGCTTTGGACAAATCTGGATTCAAATCCTGTCATTGTCCTAGTGGCATCGTGACATTGGACACTTTATCTCTTAGATGTTTAATTTTCTTACCTGTCAAATCAGGTTATTGTGCAGATCAGGGATAACGCATGAAGCATGTGGCATAAAACAGGGGCGGTGTAAATGGAAACCAATGTTTTTGTTAACAGCTTGGGCAAGTCTTTTCTCCATGTCTTAATCTCTTCTTACAGGAAATGGTGGGGGACAGAGTAGTTGAAATAGATATTTTTAAGCTTACTTTTTGCTAGCATGTAGGAACTCTAGTTCCTTGGCTTCTTTCACGTTTTATTAATCTCCACTATTACATTTCCTTACTCTTGTCTGCACACTGTGTTCGTAAGTCTATCCATGTGGCAGCCCATTCCATTAATGGAATTCGGGGGCCCAGCGAGTCAGGTTATTAATTCATGAACAAATGTCTAATGAGTACCTTCTGGATGGAAGGTTCTGAGGGATTCCAAGGTCACTGCTATGGACATGAATGTGCTCTGACTTCGGTTCTTTAGAAGTTTCTTCTTGAGTAGGAAAGACGACATCTGTGTAATGATGACTACACAGGAGGGGAAGCTGACACAGCACAGGGGAAGAGCACCAGGGATCACGCTCCACTATGGTACCCTGGAGGCTTTGAGAAATTGGACCTGGGTCTCCATAGCAGAGAAGCAATGGCCTGGGGACAGGGACAGCTCCCACAAACATCTAGAGCTCGAAAAACGTGAACCTTGAGAGGGATCTAGTAAAGCGGGAAGGAAGAACGGACCCCAAGGCTGAAAGGGACTGATGGTGTCACATTCTAGAGGCCCCCAATGCCAGTTAGAGAGCTCAGACTGTTCAGCCGTAGAGAGCTGCTTCCATGCAAGTCAGAGAAATTGGGGAACCCCTTGGAGTTCATTTCCTCCAGGCCTAGTGTCTCAAGGCTGAAGTTCAGGATTTGAGAGGATGCAAATAAAAACCTAGCACAGTGCCTGGCCTCCTGCGAATGCCAGTTACTGGGATATGGGCTCGAACACTTGGTCATCCCTAACTTTCTAGCAGGTGAGCTCTGACCCACTGGTCAGCCCCACCCCAGCACAAGCCTGCAGAGAGCAGTGCCAATGCAGGCAGAAGCAGTGCGTAGGAAGGGCGGGCTCATCTCAAAGGTCGTCGCTTGAGCCCCTGGTTCCAACGGTACCTCATGTTGGAAATGTGGGCGTTTCAATTCAAAGAGCCATTCAGTTCTCTTCTGCTTAAGCCAATGTAAACGAGTGGTTCTGCTGCTCGATCCTGAAAATCTTAAGTAATCTAGAAACGCAGTCATTTTCTTCTCATTGGATCCTGAGTCCAGCCCGCTCACAGGTGAATTTATTCCTAGAACTAACATGGACGTGAGCACCGAGAAAGCTGAGCTCAGACTAGAGATTGGGGACACAGGGCTGCATCCTGGCTCTTCTGTGGCCCAGAGTCACATTGGCCTCTGTGGGCCCCTCCCTCCATAATAGTATTAAAAGTTACATTTCATAACTGGGCTGATATGATAGAAAGACGTATGTGATCCAAGCTGAATTCATTGCTATACACTTATTAGCAGTATATTTGTGTTGTCTTCTGATTAGTAAGGGAATGAAAACACTTTTGTGGCCCCTAAATGCATCATGGGTCCCCTGCACGGTGCCTGCCGTGCAGGACGTCAGCTGTGCAGGGAGTTGACACGTGGCCGTCTCGAGGACTGAGTTAGTGGCAGCTTATATCCCCCTACTGCTGCCACCTATTTGTAGGACCATGTCTCGTTACTCAGCACAAGGGTCTTAGTTTTACACTGATGACTGTCTTCCAACCTTGACCCTGCAACCTGCTGAAGGCCAAGGTTTTACACCCCGTGCGGCTGCAAAGTGAGATGACCCTTGGCCCTGCCCGACGCCTCCCCTTTCAGAACCTCCTCGTTTGTAAGACGAAGGCGCCGAGCTAACTGATCTCCAACATCTCTTTCCAGTGCCAAAGGGGTACCGCTTGCCCTTCTTCCCCATTCCCATCTCCACTCCAGACGACCCCTCCGCCCCATGCGTACCCAACCCCCTCTCACACGCACACGCACGCGCGCACAAACACACTTGGTGATTCCAGCCTTAACAATGTGCCAATGCCCAGAGCATAAACTAAAAAGCAAGAAAAGAAGAAAAATGTCAGTGGTTCGATCTGGCAAGAGTCAAATTAAAATTGGAGCCTCGCAATATTTTGTATCTAAGCTTCCTTCTGCTTCACGTACGTGGATGGCCGTTCCCCTGGCTAAGCAAGCTATCTGCAATTGCCAAAGTGCCTCTAACTGATCAGCAATGAGGGAATGCAGGTAATCATTACCTTCAGCATGCTTATTGAGGGTCACTCGTGTGCTGGGCGTCAGAACCTCCCGTCTTAAAGAGTCATGGCTCCTTGGTTAAATGCCTAAATTGATGTGCCTAGGTTACCATGGAAGCCCACCCCCTGTACATTAACATTATCATGATTGTGTGTTTCCCTAATACTTTCATTGAAAGATAATCATGTTATGAATATTAACTTTTATAGGCTGCATTTGTAACTGCTTATGTGTAAAGAAGCAGCACTTTCTGAAATCAAAGTGACACTAATAATTTAGTCAATTTACTTTCTCCATCTCTGTGTTTACAGTTGTGTTATTCTGTTATGGCATGCTCTGAATTTTGATACAGCCTCCCAGTAATAAACCTTTTTTTGTTCTCATATTTAAAGACACATTTGCCTCATTGAACAGAGTTGGTTTAAATTCATTCGATAAGTATTCATTGAATACCTACTAGGTGCCAAATCTTGTTTAGGGAGAGGGGACAGATGCTGTCTTACAGAGCACAGACTCTAGAAAGGGAGATACACTGAGGAGCCACAAATCAGAAATGAGCCAATGCAAGAGGCAATAGGGACATTCAGAGGGGATTTTCAGTGCTTTTAAGCCAGGGCACCTGATCAGTTCTGGGGCTTAGGAAGTATTTTAAGAATTTTAAAACTCTAGAAAAAGTGGAGCTGTGAGAGGACAAAAGCAAGGAATGAAAGAACACATGATCTGTCTGGTGTTCATCAAGATGCACAGAACCTTCACGCCCATTAGGATGGCCATTATCAAAAAAAGAAAAGAAAAACAGAAAATAAGAAATGTTTGAAAAGATGTGGAGACATTGGAATTCTCATGCATTGCTAGTGAAAATTATGGCATTTCCTCAAAAAAAGAAAATTAAACGCAGAATTAGCGTACAATCCACTAATTCCACTCCTGGGTATATAACCAAATATACACAGAGAGAGAGAGAGATAAAGCAGGAACGCCAGCAGGTATTTGGACACTCATGTCCATTGCAGCACTGTTCTTAATACCCAAAGGTGGTAGCGACCCCCGTGTCCAAAGGATAGATAATAAATTATGGTGTAAACATACAGTGGAATATTATTCATCCTTGAAAAGGAAAGACATTCCGACACAGGCTACAACGTAGATGAACTCTGAGTGCATTATGCGGCGTATACTAGGTGCCTCGTGTAGTCAAATTCATAAAGACAGAACGGAGCGTGGGGCTTGCCAAGGCGTGAAGTTTCCAGTGTGGGATGACAAAGAAGGTTCTGGAGATGGATGGTGGTGATGGTTGCACAACTGTATAAATGTTCTTAATGCCACCGAACTATCTACTTGAAAATACTAAACTTCGCATTATGTGTGTGTAACCACAATTGTATCTTAAAAGGTGCAAAGAACCCCACTACCCCCTCTCTAACTCTGTGGACCCAAGGGCAGTCTGGCTCCTGCCCATTTCCCACAATGCCCTCTTCCCAGGAGTTGCCGCTGTTTGTATGTCAGCTTTATGTATAAATACAATTAAGCCAAAAAACAAAAAATACTCTGATCCAAGGGGTAAATGTGCCTGGGCTCTGAAACTGAGGGCTGTCATTCCCATTAGCAGTAATGAGAGTCCCATGGCTAAACCCCTAAGCGTCACGCTCAGAATGTACCCCCTGGAGTCTGCAGATGGAACAAAATAAATAAATAAGTAAATAAAAAGACTATCTTATGTATAAACAGAAAACAGGAAGTAAAGCCAGAAATGGCATTCTGACCAAGGAGACGCCACAGGGCGATTGGCAGCAGGCTGATGAGGTTTGTTTCAGTAACAGACCTAAGGAGCACAGACATGTGGCAGAACGACTGGACACGTGCCTGATCCTGGTCTCCAGATCCACCGTACACTTCAGAGCAATCAAGGTGACCAGTGGCCCAAGGTCAGGAGCCTAAGTTGTGACTCTGACATGAAAACCTATGTTTACTTAGAAATGTTCCCTTAAAATGGATGAAAGCATAGGTAGCCCTGTACTTCCTGGGCCACCCAAAAGCTCTGAAGTTTTCATTGCCAGTGAATTTCTATGGAGATTTCTAGGATTCCTGGTGCGTTCTCATAATGAAGGACTTCAAGGTTTTAATTTCCTCTTCAGTTTAAATCTTCCCTAGAGCTTGTTCTATGTTGTTAGGAAATGTAATCAAATTAACACAAGTAAAAGGGACTTTACTGGAAGTCAGTCTCTCTCTCTCTCTCAGCCTCCCTCTCTCTTCACTTCCTCTCTCTGTGTCAATCACTCAATTTATATCCCCTAATTCTCTGTTTCACACTGTCTCTGTATCTCTCTGTCTTTCTCTAATCTCTATCTCTTGGTTTCTCTGCCTCTCTCTCTCCCTCTCTCCTTCTCTCTCTCATCTATGATGTTCCATGGGCTCTCGTTCCTACCCTTCTCTGCATGACCTCATTCTCCAGCCTCTACCTGCAGATGACATACCAGCTTCTTTTATTTCCTTGTCAATACTTAGGTGAACAAAAATGACTTCCAACCAATATGACCCCTTAATTTCCCATGTCACTAATATCTGACTAGGTACATCACTGTGATGTACTCAGACTCTTCAGAAAGAGAACCTGATGGGCCACCACCTTGCCAATGGATTAGATACTTTCCACCTAGTCAAGTTTTCATTCTTTCTTGAAGAAGTTGTGGCCAGGGTTGGAGGGAGAAGAGAAATTATACAACCTGCCATGCACGCTTCAGAAACTGAGAGCTGGAAAGATTCTCTGAGAAGGGCATGTGAACACAGTAGACCAACCAACCAACCAACCAACCAGCATGTCTGGCCTTAAGCTTAAGCACCAGTTTAAAGAAAGTGGTCTACACTCAAGACATTGTCAAGGTATCTACAAGGTCAAAATGATTTCCACAGTGATTCTAAGACAACATTTACCTCTCTTTACTCTATTGGCAGGTGTACTGATGATGCATAAATTTACAGGGTACAACTGCTGGTGCCTTAGCATGAATCACGGCAGTGGCAATAGCGTCTCAGTCATTGGGATCTTTAGCATCAAGCAATTAAAGTTAACAACAACCCTCATCCTCAGTAAAGTACTAAAAATAATTAACTTTATTATGCCTTGACTCTTATTGGCACTTCCATTTTACATTGTTTTTTAAAAAAGGGAGAAGTATGCATAAAGCACTTCTGTTGCTCCCCAAAGTATGATGCTTTTGAGGAAAACACATGTGCTTTAGCTTGAGTTGCCAGCTAAACTACCCACTTTTTTATGCAAACAGCATTTTCACTTAGAAGAACAACTGACAGAAAAATTACAGTTATTCAGACTTGAGTATTTAGCAGACATTTTTCTCATTGATGAATAAAATGAGTCTGCTGTTTCCAAGAAAAGAAATAACAACATCAGGATTCAAATTAAGGTATTTGAATTAAAAAAAAAAATTTAAATTTCTGTCTGGGACCATGAGCTTGACAATTCCTCAATACAATCTTTTCTGATGAGATCACTGCTGATATTATCAATGTGATTTTTAAAAATACTTTATAATTAAAGACATCAACATTTATAAGATTTGCATAATTTAGTTAAGCAATATTTTCCCAAAAGGCAATGTATAATGTTACAAAATCACACATGGGTCTACCATTAATTCCATTCAAAGTTCAAGACAGACAATGGATTTTAATATAACAAAAAATGAACAGCTCATTGATATGATTTCAGATTTCACATTATAACTGTGACATTTAAGAAACTGCCACTTGCTGAATTTTGGTGTAGCATCAAAGAAGAGTATAGAAAATTATCTGAAAAGGCTATTAAATTACATTTCTCTGTTTCAACACATATACGTGAGAGCCCCAAATTTTTTCATGAAATTCAAACAAACCAACATCTTTCAGCAGACCAAATGAAGAACGTACATATTCTGAAATTCACTCGACTCAAATTGATTTTGAGATATTTTCATTTCAGGACATGTAACTCTAGCTTATACATTTTGACTGTGTGATACTATTTTATTGTAACAAACATATAAATGTACATTTTCTCATTCAGTGATTGAGCATTTAGGTTGTTTCCAACTTTTTGATGTAAAAGACAACGTTGCTGTGAACATTTTCATATCTGTCTCCTTAGACTTATTTTCTTTGGTTTTATTTGTTGAAGTAGAATTGCTAGTTTCTAGGACTAACAGACCCTTTACCTCCTAAAATACTAGTAATAGCTAACTCTGATTGAGCACCTGTGACTTGTCAAGGCCTTTTCCAACAGCTTTACATACATCAATGCATGGAGTTCTTAGAACAACACAATGAGATCGTAGTATTGTCCCCATTTCAGTTGAGATGAGTGAGGTGCAGAGAGATTCCATAGCCTGCTCAGGCCTGTGCAGCTCCAACGAGGTAGAACTAAGAGGGATCCCTCACAGTGAGGCTGCAAGAGTCCATGTCCCTAACCTCACTCCAGGTTTGCTCACTGGATTTCTCTGCACTGGTCACCAATGGGTGCAACCAATTTGCCCTCTCACCAGCTGTGTGCAACACATTCTCTCCAGCACTAGGTATCATCAGACCTTTTAATTCTTGGCAGTTTGATGGGTATAAAACCGTGCCTTATTTATCCCTGGTTACCCACGAGCATCATTCCAAATGTTTACTGACTGCCCAGGGTTTCTCTTCTGTGAATGGCCTTCAAATCTTGGCCAACGTGTATTGTTTATTGTTGTGCTTATGAATCTGTAGTCTGATTTTTAATGAGATCTTTGCACCAGTCCTCTTCTAATGACATATGGTGCGTGCATGTTCTCTGGATCGGTGGCTCATCTTTTAACCTCTAAAATAAGAACATTCATTGAGGATACACTATGGAGAAATCGCAAATCAGGCATGAAGAACTTTTGAAGGTAATCAAAGATGTGTCTCCCAAACTCTGACTCAGTTATCTGGCTGCTTGTTCACCCTCTCCACTGGGATGCCCAATGCAATTGAACACCTGTCTTACCGCATCACCATTAGCCTAGCAATTCGACTGCGCCCTCAGCTGTCCCCTCTGCCAACGGCATCTCCATGCTTCCAGCATCTCCGTAATCTACGTGCTGTGAAATGCTCTGGCTCGTTCACACTTACACCCAGAGTCCAACCATATCACCTTACGAGCACCGCCTCCTCCGTGTTCTGAGGCACCATCACCCATCACCTGAGTCACTGCAGTGGCCCTTTCACTGGCTTCTTGTTACCACCACTGAACCTTTGAATCACTTTTCTAAGAAAAACCAAGGATGTCACTTCTTCCAAAAACACGGAGATGAAGGAAGGAAGAAACTAGAAAATCACCACTAGAAAAATGACACGAACAAACACTACAGGCCAAATCTAAGTGACAAATGCTCAAATTAGTGGGCGGAGCCTTAAGGAGAAGCAGGATATTTTCAGTCTCAAAGTAGCTCCCCCCACCCCAGTTTCCTAATGATGGTCGTAGTCCTCACCTATGATGACACATTCTTTGGTACCCCTCCCTCCAGGAGACAGAGCTGACTGAACCTCTCCGGAAGTGGGCCGAATCCAAGAAAGGAGGTATGGAAAACCACAGATTGTACCTTTCTAGCAGAGCAACCTGGCAAAGACCACCTTAACCGAGGGAGTGGTCAAGGTGAACATCACGAATGCCGAGCCACCTGTCCCGACATAAAGGGACAAGAAGGGCACATCACCTCTGTGGTGCTTTTCCCGAAAACCACATCCTCGGGCTGTCCACGAGGTGACATGGGACAAACCCAGGTTGAGGCCCTTTCAACAAAATACCTGACTGCCCTTCGAAAGTGTTAAGGTCAAGAAAAGACCAGGGAAGTCACCTGTTGGAGGACACCAAGGAGATGCTGAACATGCTAATCCAGATCCCAAAACAGACACAGGGAAGTGAAAAAACCTGGGAAAACCCAAATCACGTCTGCAGTTGCGTCAGTGGGGTGGCATCGCAGCTGGTTTCTTGGTCCTGATCAGCTGTGGTTCCGGGAGACGTGGACATCAGAGGAAGCTGGGGGAAGGGGGCAGGGTGGGAGAGGGGCCCCTGGTGCTGTCTGCAACTCCTCTGTCCGCCCAGAATTAGTTTCGACAGAAAGTCAGAGCAAGTGAGTACCAACACCGCATGGTTTCCCATTTCTTCCAGAGGAAAAGCCACAGAGCTTACCCAGGGAAGCCCGCGTGACCTACTGCCCCGTGTCCACAGCTCCCTCAGCCCCCACCCCCGCCGCACCCCATGGATCCAGAACCAGCTTCTGTCTTCGGCCGTTTGCACTTGAGTTCGGCTCTGCCTGGGGTGCTTTCCCCCAGGCATCCGCGTGACCAACAACCTCACCTGTCTCCAGTCTTGACGCAGGTGGAACCGCCTCAACAAGGCCTCACCTGAGTGCACCTGCCTCGCTCCCCAGCTGCTCCAGCTTGTCCCGACTCTGCCGTCTGTCTTTGTTTCCATCGCAGGCACCACCGTCCCGGACCCCGGTGCCATTTCTAGTATGGCTGTTGTTTACTGTCAGTCGCCCCGACCCGTGTGTCCGTTCCAGGCGTCCGTGATCTTGGCTTCCTTCTCTGTGTCCACAGGGCCTGAGACAAGGGACTCAGCAACCCTGGTTGCGTTAATAAGCTTTCCTCTGCCATTCCTAGGGTTTAGCTCGACTCGCTGACTGTCAGTGTACCTGTGCCTAGGAGTCACCCAGCGCTGGAGAGGGTGGCGACCTCTCCCACAGAGATAACATGAGCAGAGAATTCCAACTGATTCCCCAGATCTGGAGCCGAGAGGGGGACAGGGGCCCCTTGACATCAGCACAGCAGCAGCGCAGGAAGAGCAGCACGCGTCCCCACTCCATAGAAGGGGTACCGTGCTCAGAAACGCAGAGATGGAAAGAGAAGCCCACATCCACAGCGACACGTGAGCCAAGCTGGAAGTGACCGCAGATTTAGGTACGCGCCATCCTACGTGCCTTCGGAATTCCCAGAGGGCTTTCCTTACGCGGTAGGCATTATGATGAGAAAAGACCCAGCCGTGACAAGAGACACACGGGAAAGGCAGCTATTAAAGCGAGAATGATTGATTTCATGACGTTCTAAGGTAGCACTCTCTAACTCGGGATAGAGCCACCTCCCAATGGCGGGCTCCCTAATTTGCATAGGTAATTGACAGCTTGTTAACAGCTCATTAAGAACACTGAAAACCATGTGACAACTACAAACGTGTGCATACATGGGGACAGAATCTGTGAATCGCACGATATTGAGAACTCAATCAGATCTCAGATTGCAGGTCAGAAAACAAGTTCTCAGTTCTTATGGTGAAGGAGCAGGAACACCAACCAACTTGTGTTTTTTGCTTTTTTTGTTTTTGCTTTTTTTCCTCCTAGAACTTTATTCAATTGTCCTGTCATCCACAGGGTCACGAACAAAAGATGGAGCCGTGGGGATGTTCAGGGCTTAGCTCTAACAGATGCAGTGATGTGAGCCCCGGGTTAACATAAATATGTAATGGTTGATCGGTTCAGTGTCTGAAAACACCCATTAAACTGCTTATGCAGTTTTAAAATTTGTTCTTAAAACTCACCTTTTTCATAAACACAAGTAATTTGGACAGCGGCATCTAATATTCTGCAAGTGAGAGAAATGTAAAGTGTGATTTGATTTTCGCCTATAAAAAGGAGCTAAGTTTCCTGATTTGCACACAGTTACCACTGGTAGCTTTGGAGGCTGCATTCTTTACAGGAACATTTGAATATAAACAGTGCAAGTAATTGTTACATCAGCAGATCTCTGAGCGTCAGACGCCCGTGCAGAAAACCTGCGTCCACGAGCCCTCTCCCGGGGTGGAGTCAGGAGCTGAGAGGCCGCGACCCGCCGAGAGCTGTGAGCTCCGGGCTCATCGGTGACCGCGGGCCACTCCCTCCCACCAGCACAGCCTGCCACGTCTCATGTCCCCGCTTTCTGTCTGGGACTACGCGCGGCCACGGATCGTGAGCAGGGACTGAGGGGTCCAGGAAATGCTGCCCCTTGCTGGCTCCTTAGGGTCGCAGGCCAGCCTGCTCCGCCACGCTTCCCGGCTCTGAGCAACTCGGCCAGGCCCACTCTCTCTCCTCCCAGCCTCGTCTCTTCAATTCAGGTGGACTCTCGCCTGTTTGTTCTGACAGTTCCTTCCTAGTCGATCGGGTCCAACCCAAGGGATTCTACCAAGACAATGGTGACAAGGGGAACGAGCCCAGAATCGAGGTATATAGAGATCTGAGGGGAGCCACAGCGGCTTGGCATCACCACTCACTAGCAGAGTGGTCCATCCTGGATTAGATATTTAACCTCGGGGGGTCTCGGTTCCTTCAGCTATAAAACAGAAATGATGTCATCCACTGAAAAATCTTGGCCAGGTCAGTTAATTGAGGTAAAGTCAGGACACAGGATAGAGTCTCAACAAGGTTAGGAACGAGAGTCAGCTCAAACTTAAGGTTTGGGTATCAGGCCACGCTAGAGGTGTCAATTGCGCAGGTCACAGTGGCCACTTGACCTAAGAAAAGACAACCCAGAGGCTGAAAAAGAGACATCAACGGCGCTCTAGCAAGAACAGCCGAGCCGGGCCTGGGCAAGCGAGTCTGGAGCTACGTCCTTTGATGCCATGGCCAAGCAGGCTTCCCCGGCAGGGGCAACGCGGGAGACAGGCGTCTGCCTCAAAGACCCTCCACGACCAAACACAGCAGACGCTCAGCTGACCGGCACCCGCGTGGACTGGCAGATGCCGGATACCTGTGAGGAGGCTCTCCGTTAACCAGAATGCGAGCAACTGGCCGAACTGCAAGCACCGACCAAAAAAAAAACCAAAAACCATTTTGCCGGTTGCTTGAGCATGCCGGTTGCTTGGGTTCCGGTTAACGGAGAGGCTGCTGTATGTATGTGAAGCTGAACACAATGCCTGGCCCGTGGCAGGAACTCGACGTCAGAGCCATTTATCGTTAATTATTCGGGCCCTGTGTCGGTCAAGCACGCACAGGCTGGCAGCTTGCTGCAGGGATTCATGTGATGAAACAACAGTGACCCAGAAACGAGGGTCAGGGGTCAGGCCGGACAGCAGGGAAGCAAGCCACCCCGTTCACACGCGCTGGGAGCGGGCAGCATGCACGGTCGGATGTGAAGAATTGGAGCTTGAGGACGTCTGCTCTTAGAAATAGGGACCTCGGTGCAGGAGAGACTGGCCGACGTACAGCGCAGGGAAAGCGAACACAGTGCGACAGTGAAGACAGCGAGCGGTCGGTGGACAGCAGTGGGGGGCCAGCCGGGCTGGACCAGAAAAGGGGTGGTTCCCTCAGACCGCACACCTTGGTGAGACGATAGAAGAGGACGGCAGGATCCCACAGCACGTCCTCCATGGTGCGAGGTCCACGATGACACCCAAGTGTGCGATAAATTCTAAAGACAACCCATTCTGTGGGCTCCGTGAGTCGCCCCTGGTTGCTCTGTGACATGCGGTTCCATGCAGACGACGAAGCCGTGACCCGATAGCCCGCTGCGATGGGGGCGTTCCGTGTCCGGGAGTCCTGGCCGTGCAGCTGTGGTGAGGACAATCGTGACACGTTCTGCACTGCGGAATCAAGCCCTGGAGGAGGTACGGGTCACACACCCACGGGCGAAGGCACACTGGCACCCAAGCGCACCCCGCTCGCACCCCACCAGGCTGGGCCACACCCCTCTTCTCTCTGCCCTTCGGGCGCATCATGTCCTCACACCTGTGAGTGTTTTCAGCCAATCCGGGATGGAGACCCCGTCTCTCTGGAAGTTTATGCAAAAATGGGATCACGGCAGAGACACCAAAACTGTCTCTGAGCCTCCAAAGCCACCGATCCTGGGACTCTGGATGGACCTCGGGATGGGGTAGCAGAAGGAAACGAAGTGCCCCGTTCGCTCCCCTGCGCCCGATCACCACAGTTACACAGACAGCCTGACCTCCAACACCTTTGTTTTATTTTGGGGGGAGGAAGATTTTCAAAATATGCATTTCTATGGCCAAACAACCCTGCTATATGTTATAGCCAAATTATAATGCATTTATGGCCAACGAGAGCCATTCTGTGGTCACGTCCCAGCCCGAAGTGAGAGCCGCTGGAGGCCTCTCGAGGAACCAAGCTGATTTTCCACACGCGTCCTGGCTCCAGGCTCCCCGCACTCGTTTGGGGCACCGGCATGCAGGCAACGGCTCTCCGCAAAGGCAGAAGCAATTTTGGAAGAATCTGATGTTTAAAAAACATATCGCAATCCTCGTCTTAGACATTCTTGCTGTCCTGGTCACCAATTACTCTGAGTTTGAAATGCACGTGAGAAAGAGGACCGCCATCAGCGATTTAACCCTGTCGTCGCTCAGCAGCCACGGGGTCCGAGTGTCCTGAAGTTCGCCACCTGTCCCTCATCAATGTCGCAGGCAGACACAGCAAGGAAGATGTGGAGCTCCTTCCCTCTCTGCCTCCGTCTCTCCCGCTGGCCTGCACTCCACATCGGGTCCAGGCGGCATGTTGGGAAACCCAACGTTGGCGGGAAGTGAGAAGTCAATCACTGGGGAAGCAGCAAGGACGCTTCCTAGAAACCAGGGCCCGTGACGCACTGCCCTGTGGCCATCCCTCCTCTCCTGGAGAGGCAGAGCTGTCACCTCTTCCACCATACGTCCCAAGATGCCTGCAGCCCCTTAAGAAACGCTTCATCCTTACACTGAAGATGCGTGTGTGCTCACACAGGTGCACGCGCGCACACACACACACACACACACACCCGGTCTGTGTGCTCACACAGGTGCACGCGCGCACACACACACACACACACACACCCGGCGTGTGTGCTCACACAGGTGCACGCGCACACACACACACACACCCGGCCTGTGTGCTCACACAGGTACACACACACACACACACACCCGGCGTGTGTGCTCACACAGGTGCATGCACACACACACACACACACCCGGCGTGTGTGCTCACACAGGTGCACGCGCACAAACACACACACAGGTGCATGCACACGCGCACACACACACACACCCGGCGTGTGTGCTCACACAGGTGCGCGCACACACACCCCCAGCGTGTGTGCTCACACAGGTGTATGCACACACACACACACACACCCGGCGTGTGTGCTCACACAGGTGCACGCGCACAAACACACACACAGGTGCATGCACACGCGCACACACACACACACCCGGCGTGTGTGCTCACACAGGTGCGCGCACACACACCCCCAGCGTGTGTGCTCACACAGGTGTATGCACACACACACACCCGGCTCAGGGTGGCCATTAAGTCAGTTCCTCCGTTAGTGAACATTGTGAAAGACTCATTCACCCCCTCTCTCTCACCAGCCTCTTCTCCCCACGCCTGCCCCGGCCGCCCCCCACGACTCCCTCGTTTATTAGGATTATTACTCTCTTCAGTGGCACATGCAGTACCACTTCCTGCTCCATCAGGCCCTGCCGACAGCGACGGGAGCGCTCTCGGCTCGCTATGACATCTGTCTCGGTGGCAGCCTCCTCGGGCGGTTCTCTTGGCAGCCACCAGGCCTGTCGGGTGGCTCGGTGGCTGATGGGCTGTCACCGCCACACCTCATCTAGGGGGCTGTCATTTCCTTTTGATTTACCTTTTGATGCAGAGGTGTCGTGCACGCTTTCATCACTCGGTGGACAAAGTCCTCGGTGAGTCCCCTGTGGCTGTCCCCATGTCGGCAGCCAGCGTGGGGGGAGATCCCTAGGTGACTATGCTTTGAGGTGCAAATGGGGCCTCACTGGCCTATGCCAGGCGGAGCCCAAAAGCCAGCGCGGACCGCCACCTCCCTGGTCCCCGGGAGACACTGATGCGTTCGTTGTCCCTCGCCTGTGCTCGGAAGGCTGCTCACCCACGCCGCGCTTCCCCTCGTGTCAATTGGTTTACAGCCCCCCCGCCCCGACCTGGACAGCACGCCAGCGTGGGAGTGTCAGGGTTAGGGTGCACCGAGTTCTTCCGCCCGGACGGGGTGGCGCCCGTGCAAGCGCCCCCTCTCCAGAAGGCTCTCTCCGGGCCTCTGTGCGCACAGCCCGGCCAGACCACGGCGACCGCGGCCCCTGGTCCCCCGTGGCGCTGAGCGACGACAGGGTTAAGTCGCTAATGGAGGTTTCTTGAGGTCTGCCAGAGCCCAGGCTCCAACACTTACATCTGTTCAACAATTATTACAGCGTTTTTGTCATAAAAAATTCAACACCCTGAGTGTCGTGCTAGCAAAACCTGAAAATTTATGCAGTGAATAGAATAGCTAATTTCTCTGAGGAAATGCAGGGGGAAAATTACAGATTTTACTTAAATTCCAAACAGCAGAGCAGACGCAGCTGACGCCCTCCGAGGGCTCTGTCACACCGCCGGACCCACGGGGGACCCTCCGTCCGTCCCGTGCCGGATGGCTCCCTCCCTCGGAGAAGGCGCTCGGTGACACTCCCCGCGTCGGCACGCCCCGCGGGGCCTTTGCAGACCTCTCCCCCCGCCCCCACCCCCGTTACATTCGCACGCAGGGAGGGGTGGGCGGGGGTCGGGAGCCGGGCTGGGGGCTCGTCTGCTCTTCAGGGCTCCCCTTTTGCAGTCCGGCCCAGACCTTTCAACCAAGTCCGCGGAGAGAACAGAGGGGCGGGGAGGGGCCCCCGCAGCTCCCAGAGACCTTAATGTCCTTCATTCGTTCCAGTGCTGTTGGGGGCCTCGTTCGGAGCCCGCTGCACGGAGGGGTGCGGGCGGCCGCTGTGTGACCCGGGGGGCTGCCTACTCAGGGTGCGGGTGCAGGGCAACCCACGCTTCTGGCGACCGGGGGCTGCGCTCCAGGGCCGGGGGGCTTGGCAGCGCCATCGCCACTGCGACCCGGACACCGGGAATTTCTCGCGGTGTCACCATGGTGGCACCGTCGGTGTTCCTCCAGCTACTCAGAAATTCGGCTGCAAGGAGGGGACCCACGCTCCTCTCCCTTCCAGACTGTTCGGGGGCCTCATCCTGGAACACGATGGGCCAAGGCACGACCTGCCCGCGGCCCACGCGCCTCCGCGCCCACGCGCCCCCTGCCCC